>CABHPH010127654.1:8911-29706 GCA_902168325.1 Peromyscus nudipes
CCTCTGCCTCCCGAGTGCTGGGATTAAAGGCGTGCGCCACCAACGCCTGGCTTATTTAGTTGTTTTAAGACAGAGTCTCTCTATGTCAACCTTCCTAATGCTGCAACCCTTTCATATGTTCCTCATGTGGTGATCCTCAACCATAAAATTATTTTCATTGCTCCTTAATAACTGTAATTTTGCTACTGTTATGAATCATAATGTAAATATCCATGTTTTCTGATGGTCTTAGGTGACCCTCATGAAAGGGTTGTTTGACTTGCAAAGGAGTCCTGGCCCACAGGTTGAGAACCATGACTCTATGTTTTCCTAGAGCTCACTATGTAGACCAGGATGGCCTCAGATTCACAGAGATCCTCCTGCCTCTCCCAAATGCTGGGATTAAATGTGTGCATCACCACATCTGGCCTCTGCATCCACTGATGTGGTCATGAGCGTTATTTCTTCTCTGGTCTGTTGATGTAATTAATCAGATTAACTGAACGGATTTTCCATTGTATAGGCAGACTTGTGGGCTCGGGATGACTCATACCTGGCAGTGGTCACAGTTACTTTACACACCGTTGGACTTGATTTGCTCTGGTGAAAAGATTGGCTGAACTGACATCAGGCCAGGACAATGAACTTGACAGATATCCCTTGAAGACAAGAGGGTGTTTGCAGAGTGTTTGCCTTCATATTCCAACAAGTATTTCCTTGAATAGCTGTCAGATGAAGGAGTCATCTAAAGACCGAGTCCTCAGATGTACCAGGAACGACTCAAACAGTCTTTGCACAAAAGAAGTTGGGTTGAGGATGTTGGCCGCACACTGCTTGCCCGGAGTTCTCAGAATTGTTGCTGAACTCTGTTTCTGGTATGCCGTCAGATTTTGAAATTGGTTACACAGTGACAGATATATTCTTTTGTTTTGATTATTATTCTTACACAAACACCTAACTGCCTTTGTTTGATCATTCAATAGGGCATCAATAGGGCAGACTTAGCTCCGGGGCTCAGTGAGCCTCTGTGGTTGAGACCTTGCATTCTGCTAAATCTCTTTTCAGGTGTTTGTTGGTTTGCAACTCGGATCTTTCACATCCAGTGTTGAGCACGTTTAAAATGCATGTTCATGAGAGATGTTAGTCTATAGCTTTCTTCTCTTATGATACCTTTGGTTTTTTTTTTTTGTTTGTTTGTTTCTTTCTTTGTTTTTTTTTTTCTGGACAGGGTTTCACTCACTTTGCCTTAGGCAGATCTTGAACTCGCCATGACACCCAGGCTACCTAGGACTCACCATTCCCCTATGTATTACTTGCTTTACCTATTGCCGGAACAAACACCGGACAAAAGCGACTTGAGAGGAAAGGGTTGAGTTTGTTTCGTAGTTCAAGAGAGTAGTCTATCACGGCAGGAAAGCAGGGCATAAAGCGGGAACCGGACAGCAACGGATACTGGTGCTCGGCTTGCCTTCCCCTTTAAATAATCTTTTAATAGTTTTTATTTTGTGTTTGGCCTCCAACTTGCAACAACCAAGGATAACCTTGAACTTCTGACCCTCTTGCCTTCACCTCCTGAGTGCTGGGATGGTAGACAAGCAACATCAGACTGAGCTTACTCAGGACTGACTCCAGGGCTTTAAGCTTGCTAGGTACGCACTCTACTAGCTGAACTACAGCCCCAGCCCAGCCTCATGTGTTTAGATGTGTATTAGGGGCATAGACATAAGCATTTTAATGTCTTCTTGGAGAATGGATGCTTTGGTCATTCTGTGATGGCTTTGTTACCCTTGACAACTTTTCTTGCCCTGAAATCTGATCTCTCTGAAGTTAATAATGGTACATCATTCTCTATTTATCGTTAATGTTTATGTAACCTTATATTTAAAGTAGTTTTTTTCTAAACAACAGAGTGCTGTGGAATAATCCTTTTGTACACTGTAAATATGTATTGCTCTCATTGTTAATAAAAAGCTTATTGGTCACTAGCTGGGCAGGAAGAGATTGGGCAAGATAGCCTGAGACAGAGAGAATGTTGGGATGAAGAATGGCAGAGTCAGAGAAGTTGCCAGACAGATGGAGATGGAGTTGGACATACAAAATGGGATAGAGGTAAATGCCATGAGCCTTGGGGTAGCACATAGGTTATCAGAAATGGGTTAAGTTGTAAGAGCTAGTTAGTAACAAGCCTGATCTATTGGCCGAGCATTTATAAGTAATCTTAAGTTTCCATGTTGGTTATTTGGGAGCCGGTGGTTGGGACAGGAACACTCCACCTACAACAGAGTTAGGCCATGAGGAGTTTTTTGGGGTTTTTTTTTAAGACTTATTTTATTTTTAAATTATATGTTATGTCATTGTGTCTTTGCATGTGAGAGCAGGTACCCAAGTTGACACGGCCAGGAAGTGTCAGATCCCTTGGAACTGGACATGGATCCTGGAACTCGAACTCAGGTCTGCTGCAAGAATATTACACACTCAATCACTGAGCCATCTCTCTAGCCCTAGGCCATGCTTTTTAATTCATTCTAGTTTTTTCTTTTTATATCTGTGTACTTTGTGTGTATACCCTCAAGTATGGGTGTGCCACAATGGATATGTGGAGGTCAGTAGACAGCCCTCAGGGATAGGTTCTCTCCTTCCACTATGTGAGATTCAGGGACTGAACTGAGGTCATCAGGCTTGAGAGCAACCACCTTTGCTCACTGAGCCATCTCTTTTACTTGGTGTAGCAGGCCACTGATGTTGAAAGTGATGAGTGGTCTGCTCAGATTAATAGTTACCAGGGAATTTTTTTGAATTTCATTGCCCTTATTCTTTGCTCCTATTCTATCTTTACCTTTCCCCTGCTATTGGTGCTTTTACTGTGCATCTCATACAGTTTTGGTTTCACTCCTTTCTTAGCTTCTGGGACGGTTGGTTTTTATGAGTGACTTAGGGTGTGCTCTCTCTATAGTGATTAATCCACGTCTACTTTAGAATGCTACCTCCCTCTATGAGTAACACGAATAACAACAGGATCTTCCCAGCTCCACCCTCCTCTCCTTCCTCGGCTGTCATTCATCTCATGCGTACGTCCGTGAACACATACATAGGTATACACAGTTGCACACATTGTTCCTTTCATCACTACGTAGCCCAGGCTGGCTTCTGACTCAGGTCCTCCTGCCTCAGCCTCTTGACTGTGGGATTACAGGCATGCAAAATCATGCTCCGAAGGTGTTTGTTTGTTTGTTTGTTTGTTGAGACAAGGTAGCCCTGTAGTTCTGAATGTCTCAGAACCTGCTCTGTAGACCAGGCTGACCTTGAACTCACAGATATCCTCCTGCCTCTGCCTCTTGAGTGCTGGGATTAAAGGTATGTGTCACCATGCCCAGTTTATTTTTTTTAAGATTTTTTGAATGTGTGTGTGTGTGTGTGTGTGTGTGTGTGTGTGAGAGAGAGAGAGAGAGAGAGAGAGAGAGAGAGAGAGAGAAAGAGAGAGAGAGAGTGCCTACATTTATGTGCACCACATGCATGCAGGAGTACTTGGAGGCTGGAAGAAGACCTCAGATTCCCCAGAAATGGAGTTATAGTAAGCTGCCATATGAGTGCTGGGAACCCAACCCAAGTCCTCTGCAAGAGCAACAAGTTCTCTTAACCTCTGATCCATCTTTATAGCCTATGGTTATTGGTAGTCTTTCTTATTTTGAACACATTATTCTCACTTAGTGTGAAGGCAATGCATTTGGTGTGTTGGCTGGGAAACCTACGACCTCACAGGACTCCAAACCTGGAGGGTCCCTGACTGGCCAGTAATTGTGTCTCTAAGTGTCTGTCTGTCTGTGTTCAGTTTCATCTCTGTGGCATGCCTAAGTCGGTGATTGTGATCAGGAATGGTTAAGAGGCAGACACGCCCAAGCATCACGATCACAAGTGAATGAAAGACTTTCAGTGGGGGCAGAGAACCCCACATCTGTTTGTCTATATTAGGGCGGAGACCCCCTCATCTGTTTATGGTCATCTGACACTGTTTTCTTGGGAAAATTGTCTTTTTGTTGGAATGGTCTGCCCGTGTGAATGTGTAGGAAGTGTGGCCACAGTATGCATGTTTTATGTCTGGGCTTCTGTGTATGTCGTGACTCCTGGACCAGAGGGCCAGTGGAAGGGACAGAGGGTCCCTTTGGTTGAACTGAGACAGACTAAGTGAACCACCCCCCCCACTCCCCCACCCCCCCACCCCCCACTCTGTTTTCTCCTTCTTAAAGTAAAAGAAGGTATTTTATTGTTGATATTGGAGAAAGACATTTGAGAGATCTTAACCTTTTTAAGAACAGTTTTTTTAAATATTTAAATTAATAAGGCTATGGGACATTTTAAGTCTATAAAATGATCTATATTGTTAATATTTGGACTTAAAATAAAAGGCTAAAAATTAGGGTCACAGCCATAAGCACCAAATACTAACCAGAAACTGGTATGTTCATTTCTTGTGATGCAGCAAGACAATGACCTAGGCAAAGGGCTTGGGACAGCTTCTGACTCCATGAGTCTTGACCCTCTGGGGGTTGAAAAAAAACTTTTTACAGGGGTAGCCTAGGACCACCTGTCTGTCAATTGTTTGCACTAAGATTCATAAAAATCATTGTTTTTAAGGCTACTTATTGTAGACTGTTAGAGAACATAAGTAAATAGCCAGTCATCTTGTAAATAATCAAATTCTTTAATTGTAGTCATGCTAAGTACTGATGTAATTAATTACAGGGATAAGCTTTACTCAGTCCCTTGCATGTTTTCAGGGTTGAGCTTAAAACAAGTAACTAGAAACAAGGTTTGTCTATTCAGATATACCTGGACAGCCCTCATACTTCAGAGATCTGCAGAATATGGCATTTAAAATGTTGATCTAAAAGCTTATTATATCAGACAAACTCCCAGATCCTAGCAGTGACCCAAGGTCTCCAAAGAAGATTACGTATGGGGCACCACAGCATCTCTGACTAGATTATGGCAATGTTGACCACAAGATGCCCCCAATGCAACACCTGCCACCAGGACCCGGCCCAAACTGTGGACAAGCAGCAGGACACTGGAATTAATTATACCCCTTTTGCCTAAGCAAAGTAAGATCAGTCTTCCCATGTCCCTCTTCTACAGGAAAAACTGCCTTATGGGCCTGATGGTCAAAAAAGATGATGCTGTTCCGATACTTGTGCCTCCAATGTTATGGAGGCCTGGGTATGGACTGGTCCCTGTCACTTATAGAAATGGAAGCTGATTGGTCTTCACTCAATATAATTTATCCTTCTCAGATCTCTGATAGTACTGACAGTTAGACTAGCTATAACTTTGTCAGCTTGGCAGCATCAGACAACCAGATCCTTCTGCAAGGCAATAGCCAGCTTGTTAGCTCACTTTTTAAGAAAATATTCCAAGATATAAAAGTTTAAATAAGTCATAAAGTTTAAATATAAGTCTAAGAAATGTCTGAGGATATAAAAGCTTATCAGCTTTGAGGAGCTCAGAAAATGATTTAAAATATAAATTATAAATGCAAGTTATAAAGATACAAATGAATGATTTAGATTATGAGAAATGTTTCAGATTGCTCTCCCACTCTATGACGTAACAGTTTAGAGCTTAACATTTAATAGAGTTCTGATAAGCTGGTAGAGCAGTGACTACTTACTGTTCAGTCACAAGTTCAACATTTTAATTTTATTTTAGTTGTCATCTAAATATAAAGCTAGAAGTGCTTCTCTTCAGGATAAAAAAATCTCTGTCCAATTTATACCTGGCTCTCTGGACAGAAGGAAAATGCACATGCTTTTACCCAAATCTGTAGTTCTTGTTGGGACTCAAAGATATGAGTCCACTTCTGCTGTTTTACAAATACCATCACCTGCTTTGTCTATGATATGGATTTCAGTACAGATGGGCAATACCAATGTGTCTAAAACTTTTATGTCATTTTGTAAGATAGTTTGTATAGGCCTCAGAGGATTAAAAGAGTAGTAAAACCTGGATCCACTTCACAGAGGTTAAAAAGACTCCAGATAGGTACAGCTTAAATTTTCTCACTTGTCTATTCCTAAAGACGGTATATTTTTTTCTCTTTCCTGGTCTTGGGACTCCTGCTCTTCCCAGTTACTAAGAATGTGAGTCTAAGGGTTCCAAATAAGTTCATAAATTTTAACTTCTGTTCTTAGTTTAAATTTGTCTCAACAGGTCTCCACTTGGCTGGCAGACACCTCCAAGCTTCAGTTGCTGACTACACTGCTCCAGAACACTATGAGCTCTGGATTTGCTAAAATCTGACATGGACCAGCCCAGCCAATGTGGTTGCTCTCTGTCTCTACAGGGTCAGATAATCACAAACTTCTGGCAGATGCCCCATTGCCCAGCCTTTGACTAGCCTCAGCCTTTGACTACCTTTCAGCCTTTGACTAGCCTTTCACTCTTTTTGGGGCCCTGACAACAGTGTCCCAATGCCAGCTCAAAGCAGTTCCAGAAGAGAATACGTTATCCCATGTTCCCTGTCCAGAAAAGGCTGAAATTCTGGGTCAAAATGAAACTCTCTGGCATGGAGGCAAGATGGCCAAGTATAATGCCCATTGACATACCAGAAAATTAGGTTCAGAATTGTCAATTGATAAATTTATTAACTGACATGGTTCTGTAATAAGATAAGACACTTGACCTTCGTTGTGCAGAACTAAAGAGGTATTACTCAAAGATCAGAACTACAGGACCTTAAGAATGGCAATAGATACAGATGTCACTGCTCTAGAAAAATCTGTTAGCTAATGATTCTTAGGTCCCAATACCCTTGAACCTCTGGACAGGTAGGACTCATGATTGGGTCCTGTCATTGATACTTGTGAAGGGGGGAATGTGAAGGCAATACAAACTCCATCTTAGGGAAGGGCCACCATCTTAGACCACCTGCTGTACTCAGTTCCAGGAAGGACCTCAGGAATGTGCCATGACAACAACAGATACAGGGCAGTATGCTCCTGTAGACATTCTGTCTGCGGTTTATGGCCCTTAAAGATATCCAGATAATCCTGCTGAGCATCCCAGATAATCCTGCTCAGCAATTTGTGGTTCCCCACCAAAAGTTCAACCCAATAGTTTCAAATGTGGTTTTGTGCTGAGAGTCTAGACCAATAGTTTCAAAAAATCACCTTGACCCGTATCCCTTTTATCCAATCTCAAGATGCCAAAGCATGTAATTTCCAGCTTGTGGTTTTTCCCTATAAAAACTCTCTACTCCTGGGCCTGTGGCCACTGCCACATTTCCCTCCATCTGCCATGCAGTGGTCCAGGTTCGAACCTGACAATAAACGGACCCTTATGTGCTTGCATTGGAAATCGGCTCCTTAGTGGTCTCCGGGGGTTTTGCGAAATGGGTACAACATTAGGTCAGTTAGGAAAGGGAAAAGTAAAAGTTTCAATTCATCTTTACTTTTTGTTTGTTTGTTTGTTTGTTTGTTTTTTTCCAGGCAGGGTTTCAATGTGTAGTTTTGGAGCCTGTCCTGGATCTTGCTTTGTAGACCAGGCTGGCCTTGAACTCACAGAGATCTGACTGGCTCTGCCTCCTGAGTGCTGGGATTAAAGGCCACCACCGCCTGTCGTCATCTTTACCTTTTTCTTCTGTTTTTATGAGTATAGTCACATGTATATATGTATTCATGTGGGTGCATGCGCATGTATATGTGCCTGTGAATGCCTGAGATTGATGTTGGTGTCTTCCTTAATCGCTCCCCACCTTCGTTATTGAAACAAGGTCTCTCACTGAACCTGGCACTCACACATTTGCCTAAATGGACTGGTCAGTAAGTAGACTCCAAGGATCCACCCTTCCCTCTGACCCATCTAGGTGCCTGTCTCTCCTTCTACCACAGAGCACTGTGCCTGGATCTGAGCTGGGATCAGGCCCTCGAGTTTGCACTACAGTGCTTTGCCAGGTGAGCCAGCTCCTACTCTTTTCTTCGACGCTCTTTACTACAGTGCTTTGCCAAGTGAGCCAGCTCCTACTCTTTTCTTCGATGCTCTTTCTTTGTATAAGTTGGAGTTTCTGACCTAGATCATTTTCCTTCTCACTAATGAACTTTTTGTCTTTACCATTTGAAAACAAAAAAACAAAAACAAAACAATAAACTGATCTGTTTGGAGCAAACTCCCCCAGTTTTGAGTTGCCTGGTAGACCATCTCTTTCTTTTTTTTTTCTTGAAAGATAATGTCACAGGGTACAGATTTCTAGGTTGAGTTTTCTTTCTCTCTCAACAATTTATATCTTTAAGTGCTACATTATGTTCTCTTCTTGGTTCTATGCTTTTTGTTGCTGTTGCTGTTGCTGTTGTTGTTTTGGTGTTTGAGACAGGGTCTCACTATGTAGCCCTGCTTGTCCTAGTACAAGCTGGTCTCACACTCACATAGATTTGCCTGGCCCTGCCTCCCGAGTGATGGGATTAAAGGTGTGCGCCACCACCGCCCGGCTGGTTCTCTGCTTTTTAAGGAGTCTCATGGAAGGGCTATCTTTACTCTTTCATAGATAGGGTGCTCCCACCCGTTTTCTTCCGCTACTTTCTATTTCTACTCCACTCTCTAGGTCTTATGAGTAGGATATGCTTTGTAGACTTCGGTTTCTGCTTTTTGCATTTACCCTGCTAGTGTTCTCTGAGCTTCCTGGATCTGTATTTCAGTGTCTGGCTTTAATTTGAGGAAATTCTCCGTCATGATTGCTTCAAATTCCTCTGTTCCTTTCTCTTCCTTCTGGTGCTCTCATTAAGTGTATAAGTCTCTCCTCTGCAGCCGTCCCTGGTTCTTGGATATTTGATTTGTGCTCATTGTTTTCCAGTGTTTCTTCTCTTGGCTTTTCTGGTTTGTAAATTTCTATCCACATACCCTCAAACCAAGAGACTCTCTCCTCAGCTATGTCCAGCCTGCTTTCAGCTCATCAAATGCATTGGTCATTTTTGTTATGCTATTTTGTTCCTTATTTTATTTTTATTTATTTAATTATTTTTTATTTTATTTTATTTTAATTTGAGACACGGTTTCTCTGTGTAGTCAGTCCCAGCTGTCCCAGAACTTGCTTTGTAGATCAGGCTAGCCTCCAACTCACAGAGATCTGCCTGTCTCTGCCTCCCAAGGCTGGCATGGTTTTTATTGTTGTTGTTTTGATCTCAAATACTATTTGTGTTGTTTTGGTATTTAAAAAAAGATCTTGTGTAGTCAGAATGGTGGTGCATGCCTTTAATCACAATACTCAGGAGGCAGAGGCAGAGGCAGGGACAGGTGGATCTCTATGAGTTCAAGGCCAGCCTGGTGTGTATAGTGAGTTCTAGGACAGTCAGAGCTACATAGTGAGACCAGTCTTGGAAAATAAAATGTTTATTACATTTCTATTTTGGTGGTGGTGGTGGTGGTGGTGGTGGTGGTGGTGGTGGTGTGTGTGTGTGTGTGTGTGCGTGCCACAGTGTGTGTCAGAGGACAAGTTATGGGAGCTGGTTCTCTTCGTCCACCACACGAGTTCTGGCTATCAAAGTCTTGTCATCAAGGTTTGCAGAGCCTTTATCTGCTGAGTCATCTCACCGACTTGGTGTCCTGTCCCCTCTCCCAACCCCTAGCCCCACAGGGTCTTATGCTGTAACTCGGGCCAGTCTGGGATTCACAGGGTCTTACACTGTAACTCGGGCCAGTCTGGGATTCACTAACACAGGCTGACCTTAAACTCACACTTCTCCTAACTCACCTTCACAAGTGCTGGGATCGCAGGTGTGAGCCTCCACTCCTGGCTCTACTTTGTTCTGTTTCTTAGGAAGTCCGTCTTCCCACTTCCGTTGTCCACCTATTCTTTTTTGTTGTTGTCTTGTTGTGTTTTTCTGGACAGGGTTTCTCGGTGTAGCTTTGGCTGTCCTAGAACTCACTCTGTAGACCAGGCTAGTCTTAACTCAGAGATCCTCCTGCCTCTGCCTCCCGAGTGCTGGGGTCAAAGACATGAACCACCACCTCCTAGATGTCCACTTATTCTTTATTTGCATTCCTGTTTACTTTCTTTTTGAGAGAGAAGGTGTCATTATAGTTCAGACTGGCCTTAAACACATGCCTCTGTGTCTCAAGTGCTGGCATCAACCTGTGTGGTGGTTTGAATAAGAATGGCCCCATAGGCTCCTGTGTTTGAATACTTGGTCCCCAGAGGATGGAACTGTTAGGGAAGGATTAAAGAGGTGTGTAGCATGAATCCTAATTGGTCTGAATAATAAAAACCAGGAGCCAGATATCGGGGTAAATGCTGAAAGATTAGAGAGAAAAAAGAGTAAGCCACAGCCAACTCTTACCTCACTAATTCCTCAGCCTGAAAGGGGGCGGAACTCCTGTCTCTGCCCGACTTACCATTCCCTGTTTCCTCCTCCCGAGTGCTGGGATTAAAGGCATGTGCCACCACTGCCTGGCCTCTCTGGTTAACCAGTGGCTAGCTCCTCACTCTAATCTCTAGGTAAGATTTATTTGTTAGAGCACAAACAAAATATCATCACAGAGGTGTGGCCTTGTTGGAGGAGTTGTGTCACTGGATGGGCTTTGAAGTGTCAAAAGACTTACCCCACCCCCAGTGTTCTCTTTCTGTCTCCTACATGTGAACCAAAGAATGAGCTCTCTCAGCTGTTCCTGCCACCATGCCTCTGCTCTGTCATCATGGACTCTCACCCTCTGAAACTGTAAGCCAATTACATACTTTCTTTTACAAGTTGCCTTGGTCATGGCATTTTATCACAGCAATAGAAAAAATAACTAGAACAGTGACTTTTGGTGGTATATGCCCATAATCCCAGGACTTGGGAGGCAGAGGCCAGCCTGGGCTACAAGAGACTCTATCTTAAAGCATACAGAGACACAGCTCTTTTAAGAGGCCCAGCTGTACAGCTGTGCACTTGAACAGCCAGAACTAGGTACAAACTCCTGCTTCAGGCAGATACAACAAATTCCCAGCGTTGGGGTAGATAAATGTGGCTCTGGGGCTGGTACCCGCTGACATGAGACAAGGCTCTCATGGAACTGAGGGAGAGGTGGAGCCAGCTGCCAGTGTACCATATGCTAAGTAGAGCCATACAGTGGTAGCCTAGCAGTTGAAGATTTGGCTCGCATGGCCAGAGGAGGCTACAGATGCACACACACACACAAAAAAAAGCCAAGTCCAGGCCAAAAAAGCCTCTGAACAGGTTACAGTGTGTTTAAAAATGTACTTAGATGCTAAATAAAGAAAAAGAAAATGGGTATAGCCAATCATAGGAAAAAATAAGTAACTTTAAATTAATACAGTCTTTAAAGAAAGAATAAAGTGTTATGTAGATGAATTTCTAAATGGTCTTATTAATAGAAAACACAGAGCCAGATATAGGGGTGAAAACCTGAGAGAAATCAGAGGAATAGGAGCAGCCACATGCTAGCCTCACCTCACCAACTCTGCAGCTTCCAAAAGCAAAATACTTCCTGTCTACCCACGCCTATATGCCTTGCTGTTCTGCCATCTGATTTGCTCTCTGTCCAGCTACATCACTTCCTCTTCCTGCCCATCGCTGTCACTTCCTGTCTGTCTATACAGCCCTCCAGCCCTCCATGGTTAACTAGTGTTGGAATTTAAGGCATGTGCCACCATGCCTGGCTCTGTTCCCAGTGTGGCCTTGAACTCACATAGATCCAGACAGATCCCTGCCTCCCAAGTGATAGGGTTAAAGGCATGTGCTAACATTGCATGACTTTTGTGTTTACTTATAATGGTTGGCTTTTTCCTCTGATCTCCAGGCAAGTTTTATTTATTAAAGCACAAATAAAATATCACCACAGTATTATAAAAAGAATAAGTCACATAAGGATGGGAAATACACAGGACATCTGGATCCTGTATAGTGCTTTGTTGACTTTACATTTTTGAGATGTCAATGTACAAAAGAACAGTAGCTGCTGAGAGACATTGAATTATGGAAACTACTAAATTAAACCAACCTATATATTTTAAGAATGTCTTCACTTCAGAATGGATGTCAAAAATATGCTGCAGTGGGAGAGAGGTTATGTATGCCTTTGTTTCCACAGGAAACAAAAAGTTATGGTTCTTTTCGAAATTAATGAAGATCAGATTTGATTGGGGGAAACCTCCTGAGGATCTTGACTACAGACATGAAAAACACAAAACAAGAAAGACTACAGGACGGGTGACATATGTGCTGATCCCTCTACTATGGGAACAGCTCTGAGACTGGATGAGACATGATAAATCTTGGTGACTACAGAATCCTCATGACTTATTATATATGCCATCCTTTCATATGGCATAGATAGAGATTTATATTATAATTTGGTTATGCAGTTCAAACAGACTTACAAAGTTGACAGACCCTTTTACCTGCTCAAACATAAAAAATCATCTTTAACTGAATTGTGCACACTGCACATTCCATGCTTATGTTAATGCAGACATATGTTACCTTTAAAAGTTTATGTTTTCAGAAATAAAGGACCAGACACCAATAAAGACAAGTAGCCCAGGTGATCCAGCCTCTCAGAATGCCTCTGTTGAAGTTTCCTCAAAATTCTGCATCCAGAACAACTTCAAAGTTGCTAACTGAAAAACTTGCTAACTGAGATGGTCCAGCCTCATAGACTATCCAACCAAGACTTTAGATAATCTCTACACTTTCCCATCACACAGAGTCTGAAGAAAAAATAATACAGCTATCTCTCCAAGGACTTGACCATTATCCCAATTTTCTCAGAGTCCCCTAAAGATGTCATTTCTCCCAGAAAAAAGGAAGCAGTCTAAGAATATGATACCCACATTCCTAAGAGGCAGGGTGCGAGGTTTTTGGTCATTCAGTGGGTTATGGATGTTTGTCATCATTTAGGGGGGTTGTTACAAGTTTTTATTGGTAATGGTGAAAAAAAAGCTAAACAAAGGAAATTAGATTAAGGGATATATTTCTGAAGGGAAAAATGGGGATATAATATAGAAATGATGGGATAAAAGGGTGGATTGTTGAGTCTACTTTTGAACAACCACTACTCTCAAATATTTTATACTTGTATGGATTTTGTACATAAATATTCATATGAATTTAAGATTATTTTGTTTAATGTATTGTACCTGTGCAGCTCATTTAAAAAATATAAAGTTTTAGTCCTTGAAAGCTATTTAGGATAATAAAGAAAGACAGGTTAGTAGTTAGTCATCTGTAACAATCAAACTTATAGTCATGGTAGGTATGTTTTCAAGATCAAACAGAGATGTATTTTAAATAGATAGATGGTCTTCAAACACTTCACAGACCTACAGAATATGACATTTAAAATGTTTTAATAACATGAGGCTTTTCACAACAGTGAGACATGTCTGCTCCTGACACCACCAATTTACTTCAAAAAAAGGATGAACCTCCATATGGAGTTTGCTTTCTATGTGGCAAAGCTAGCCATCTGGGCAAGAAACTGCCCTTGCCTCGACTGCTGACAGTATGCTTTCCAAACTGAACCAGCAGGACACAAAAGAAGGCAACTGCTAAACTTTGCCAAGACAAGATAAGACAGCCTTTCAAAATTCCTGCTTCACAGAAAAGTCTGTCAGATATTCTAGGCCTGTAGACCAAAGATGGATGCCACAACATTACAGAGGAAACTTGAGTGACTGTCCAGGCAGCCAGTTGTTTCTCTAGTTTCTATAGCTTTGGAACTTGCTTGCTTTGCACTTCCTGCTTATTCAGGTAATATTATGTCCTTCTCTGGTCTTTGACGGGGTTGAAGACCAGGTAGTTATAGTTAGTTTCCCTTGTTACCAAATTTAGAAAAAAAAAACTTACATAAGAGATATAAAGTTTATAAGGTTGAGAAACATAAAAGTTTAAGTTGTCTATCTAAGAAGATGTTTTTAGGTCTAAAAAGATATTTTTAGGATGGTAATACAAGTTATGGTAAAAGCGGTTCAGGTATAAAACTTTGGACTCACTAAGATAGGATAGATAATACAATACGTTTTCCAAATTTGCTCAATACAAATGGACTAAACATTGTAAATTTAATTCTTACTTAATCATTGTTTTTATTGTATGTAGTTTACTATGCTACTACTTTCCTTTTTATTTAGACAAAAAGTGGAAATGTTATGGGATGTTTGTACATTATTTGAAGGTGTATTGCTGTGACTGGTGTAATAAAAAGCCAAACTGCCAAAAGGTAGGCAGAAGGTTTGGGCGGGATTTCTGGGGAGAGAAAGAAAGAGGAGGAAGAATCTAGGAGTGCAGGAGACACCAGGAGACACAGAAAGGAAACAGGAGGTGTAAGATGGATGAGAGGTAACGCCACGTGATAGAACGCAGATTAATATAAATGGATTAATTTAAGTTATAAGAGCTAGTTAGGAACAAGCCTAAGCTATAGGTCAAGTTTTCATAATTAATAAGAAGTCTCCATGTCATCATTTGGGAACTGGCTGGTGGGACAAAAAAGACAAGTTAGAGTCTCCATTCGAGGCCCTGGCAGCCACTAGTCTACTGAACTGAATTTCTTATTCTAGATGTTTCACAGAAATGGAATCACACAGTATGTGAACTCTTGTGACTCTTGTCTTATTTCATTTAGACAATGCTTTTGAGATTTGGCCAGATTGAATAATTACTTCATTGCTATTGAGTATTACTTTATTATTTAATGTATAAACACATCATTCCTTTTTATGACTAAATAATATTCCACTGTTTGGATATAGTTCATTTTGTTGATCTGTTCATCAGTTGGACATTTCTGTTGTTTCTGCCTGTTGCCTATTATGAGTAATGCTGCTGTACATGTCTATGTACAAGCTTTTGTGTGGACATGTTCTCATTTCCCTTGAGAACACTTAGGGATGGAATTATTGAGTCATACATTAACTCTGTCACATCATCTCTGAACACTTTCCTCTCTGGCACAAAATGACTCAGGCTTATCTTGTACTTCCCCCGACCCCACCCCCTGTCCTGACCCTGTGATCAGACCTTTTCCCAAGGAGCCTTGGCAGCTTCAGGAGACAATGCCATTTAGAAACAAAGGTGGATGGTGGTGATGTCTTGATATTATTAAAGTCGTGGCTCCCTCCAGACTTCCTCAGTGGATGAAGCTGGGAAATGCAACATGTGTGCTCATAATCTTTTTTTTTAAACTGTGCAACAGGTTTTTGTTTTTGCTTTGTATTTATTACAATGTTTGAAACCTAAAGAAATACATTTTCTCTTCAAATTTGGATGTGTATATAAATATCATTTGTCTGGACTCAGCACACTCAATGCCATGGTTTCTTGGCCTACTTCTGCTCTGAAATCAAGCTTTGTTTGTCTACCCAGGGGCCCTAAGAACATGAAAAACTAGAGTTTACAGTTCTTAGAAAAATAAAAGCAAATGAATTTGGAAAGCAAAACCTGTGAGGATTAAATTCACCTTTCTAGGGTTCTTACCTGGAAACCCAAGCTGTCCTTGGGTGATGTTCTATCTGCTGGGTAGCTGAGACCTCATACCCATTTCATTTATTTAATAGGTTAAAAAAAGACATTTCTCAAAAAAGTTGGCTAAAAAAGCCAATACCCACCTCCAGCTTCTGAGGGTTCATGGTGTGAACCTTTGACATAGTTTCCAGGTGGTCTCAGGACCTGGTGTGCTCATAATCTTGTGGACATTGACACATATACACGACATACACACACCTATATACTTAAAGCAATCTATTTCTATAGCTGATTTTTTAAAAGAATCATTTGATCTTTAATTGTGTGTATATGTGGGGGGTGGGTATATGCAGGTGTCTGAGGAGGCTGGAAGAGGTTGTCAGACCCTTTAGCACTGGAGTTATAGACAGTTGCTAGAAACTGAACTTGGGTCCTCTGCAAGAGCAGCAAGCCCTCCCCCACTGAATCATCTCTCCAGCCCCCTCCAGCCTTATTTAGAATCACAGATTCTCACCAACACCTCAACCCCAGCCCCGGTACACAGGACTTAGGGTGTCAACACCTTTTCCATGCTTAACACACATATTATAACAATGAAAAATCCTTCTGTTTGTGCGTGGTAGGTCACATTTGCGTCTTGAATCAGTCCCACTTCATTCAACCAATATCCCATCACCACGTCTTCCCCACCCCCAGATCTGCCCTCAGTCTCAGGTTCTGACCCTGTCACTGGACCAGCCCACCACTTGGACATACCTTATCTGTTTAGGCTCCAGTACGCCATGGCTCAGCCCCCTCCCAGAAGCCCCTGGAGTCAACATTCCAGAGAATATACCCCACACAGAAGTGCTCTCAACTTACAGGCTCTTGTCTCCCACACTAAGGCCCCTGGGTACCCTATGGACTCCCCGCTCTCTGCTGGACTCCACTATCTTCTTGTCCACTGGCTCAGCCAGGGGCCCTCTTCACCTCTCATGAGTTGACTGCCCTTGCTGAGCTGGGCCCAAGTGGAGCGATTCCTTACTTCGCTGGGACTCTTGATGACCCACACCAGCCTGGCCTCCTGCCTGGGGAATCTCTTTTGCTCCCACCTCCACCCTACTGACATTGTCCTCAGGTCATTGTCCCACCGCCCCCCCCCCCACTATGTGGACCACTGTATATCTTTACCCCAATACCTGGGGGACATTTTACTTCGCTTAGCTTCATCTAGAGGCTTCTGGAATAAACTGGTTTTGAAAGGAAAAGGAAGAAGAGGGAGGTAAGGACAGGAAAGATAAGGGAGGGGGAAAGGGAGAAAGGATACAGGAATGGAGGAAGAGAAGAAGGTGGGGGGATAAAGAGAAGAGAAGGGGGACCACAAAGAGCTGTCTGGCTATGTCACATGGAGTACTGGACATTGTGGGGTGGGGCGGGCGGTGGGAGTGGGTAGAGGCTTCTAGCAGCTCTGGTTGATGGTGACTTCCTTCAGAGAGACTTTAATCGCCTCTGGCAGCCAGCAAGGAAGCCACCTCAATGCATAAAACTTGTCTTGCTCTGGTTTTGGCTATAGCTCATTCCAGAACCCCAGTGGTCAACCAGATTAGATTAGGTTGGGCCATGAGCAGAAGTCGGGGGCTCCGAATAAACTTCGAAGGGAGGACAGAGCTAGAACGTGAATTGGGGGACCAGGAGGAAGGACATGAGGAGGGACGCTGGTGATGGGGGAGGGCCAAGCATGAGGGAAGTGGGGAACATGGGTGCTGAGGGTTGTGTCTCGGTATTTGGTAGGATAGCAGTTCATCAAAGGGAGATGTGAGGCTTAGGGAGACTGTGTGTGTGTGTGTGTGTGTGTGTGTGTGTGTGTGTGTGTAGATCACCAGTGTGGCAAATGGCTCTAGACAGAGAACACTAACTAGCCACGGGTGAAGGAAAATGATCAGGTGGGTCAGGCGACAGAATTCACCAGGTGGGAGGCTGCTGCTTTTGTTTCCTAGAATGGCTGGAGATAAGGTCTGCATGGGGGGTCCAAGAATAAGATGAGCCGAGAAAACAAGCGTGCCCGGTGGGGAAAGCAGGACTGGTCAGGGGAAAGGACTTTCTGTGGAAAAAGTCTCCGTAAAGAGGGAGATTCTGGGGAGCAACAGGGGGGCGGTGAGTGGAAGGGCCTCAAAGATCGCATCTCTGGAGCCAGGGACTCTGACTACAGTTACTGCGTGGGATCCAAGCCCGTTCCTTCTTCGCAGACAGTGCGGCCCCAGCTTGGAGACGTAGAATGAGGCACTGGGGAGGGGCTTCTTCACTCTTTTCCTTCCCGGACTGTAGGTGGGGAGCCACACGCCAGCTCCCCCCACTTTCCACCCCACAGTGAAGGTGAGGCAGCAGAGGTCCCTCTCGCCCTGAGCCTTCTGCCCCCTGGGGTCCTGGCACCGAATGGGATTGGGGACAGGGCTGGGGTCCCTCCTCCTCCTCCCTCCATTCACCACAGGGGTAGGTAGGGGATCGGGACCAGAAGCTTCAGGCTGGATTTGTTTCTCATTTTGCTTTTGGCTCTTCTGGTGGAAAAATCGAGGCGCTCCCCTCGGTGCATCTGAGGCAGAGAAGGAGAGCATAGCGTGGCTTGGAGGCTGTCCTGGCTGGGAACTCGGGAGCAGGCGGGGCCTGGCTGGGGGAGCCTGTCCCCCCTCCTCGTGAAGCCCCCACCCTGCACCCTCTGCTTCTTCGACGACGTGGCTCTTTGGCCCCGGATTGAGCCTAGCCAGGCGTCCTGAGGGGGAGGGCCAGCCAGGGCGGAGGGAGGCATCAGGGTCAGCCTTTGCCAGAGCACCCTCCCCCTCCAGACTCGATCGATCGGGAGGGAGGACTGTGTCTCAAAGGAGACTTGAAGTCCCCCAGGAGGTCGGGGAAGCTGCAGCAGGGTAGATCGCTGCCGCAAATCTTTCTCCTTATTGCAGGGATCCTGCCCAACAGGGAAGCAGTTGTGTGTCACTCTCACGGCCATTCCCAAGGACACCATTAACCAACCCATTTTACGGATGGAGTAAGTGAGGCTTGTGACGTCAACTATGCCTGATCCCTGAGGCAGAGCCAGGATTTGAACTCAGATAACCGACTATACTTCCCAAAGCAGATGCACCCTCCTCCCTACCAACAGGGCTCTGGCTGAGCACTCGGGAAGGGCACCTTGACCGAGTCCCCGCAGACCCGACCCTTCACAGCACAGCCACTCCTTTCTCTCTGTGTGTCTGTGCTATCCTCGCTCGGCCCCTTATTTGGTAGTGAGGTGTCTCAGAGGTCCTCTCCATCTGCCCTCCTGTGGAGCCCGCACCCCCCCCCCCCCCCCCCCCCCCCCCCCCTTTCCCAGTGGCCTGCCCCAGCCCCCTCCTCAGCCTGCTGCAGAGAGGAGCCCAACCGCTTTCCCTGGAATCTGCTGCCTCGGCTTTCTGATGAGGCACCATCTGGACTGCATTAGGCACTGAAGAGAAAACAGAGCAGGAAGACGGAGCTGGCCCCCAGCTCCCGTCTGCAGGAAGGGCCTTGTGCTCTTCAAGGCCTGTCCATCCTCAACCCTCACTCTCCTATCCCCCGAGAGAGCAGACGCCAAATGTGCCCAGGAAAAGGTGGCCCAGAAGGTAGGACCCAGACCTTCACAGAGCCCCGTTTGAAGCCGCTCATCTTCCTATTACAGAGAAGACTAAGGTCCAGAGAGGGATAGGAACTTCCTCAGGGTCACACAGGGAACCAAGACCAGGCCTAGGAGCATTCCATACATACACGTTTCTAGAGAACACTGCAAGTCCCCAGCTAAAGCAAGGACTTAGGGGAGAGCTGGGTGTTTCCCTGCACCCCCAAGAGCTGAAGCGACAGAGGAAAGGCTCCAGGGAACTGGCAGGGGCGGCCTTCCTACTTCTGGGTCTGGTCCCTTGCTTTCTAAGCCCTCTTTCTGCCCAGGTGCCACACTCCCCTGGCACCCCGTCCCTGAGGTTGGTTAAGTCTTGGGGTGGGGACCCACTGGTCCTTCCTGCAGCTCTCCCCCTTGCCTAGCCCCAGCTCCAGACGTGGCAGGGTGAGAGCATGGAGTGAGGTTTCTCTGCTCCCTCCCAAGTGCTGTGCTGGCGGCTCCCGAAATAAAAATCGAATGTGGGCTTGGCAGAGGGAGAGGGTGGGAGAAGCAGCCGCCGCAGCAGCGTGCTGGGCCTTCATTCTTTCCGTTGTAACTTCACCTCCTAACCTCTGGCATTTTAATTATGTCTCCTACCCGCTGGCTGTGCCTGGGCCCGCTTGTGAGCTCACCCTTTCCTCCAGCAGGGGAGGGAGGGGGCAGCTGCCGCGGTCTGGGACCCCCCAGCTCCCAGCCTTTCTCCTGGAAGCTGAGCAGGGGGTGAGGCTATCTGACCTCCTGCACCACCACCCCCCCCCCACACACACACACACTGCCTTTCTATCCCCGGGAAGGGTCTTGGGAGGGGTCTAACTCCCAGGCATTCAGCCTGGCACCCCTGGTCCTTTGTATGACTCATTTTACATTCACACCCTCTGCACCATTTAACGGCAGCCACTGTCTAAGGAGAGGTGTGACAGGTTTACTACCCCCGTTTCACGGCAAACTCAGCCTCAGTTGGTCTCTGCAGGGCAGAGCTGAACCTAGGAAGAGGGCCTGGAACAGCCCAGGCTTGACATTTCTTCACCTCCCTAGAGTGGCCACATTTCCCAAAGGGACAGGATGGAAGTATTCGTGAACCACACAGACGGGCTGGGGATGCAGCTCGGTGTGTAGAGTGATTGCTTGCCTAGCATCCATGGAGCTTGGGCTCCTCCTCAGCACTGTGTGCTCTGGGTGTGGTGGTACATGCCTGTGACTGCAGCACTCAGGAGGCGGGGACAAGAGGGTCAAAGCTCAGGGTCATCCTCAGCTACATGAGTTTGCGGACAGCCTGGGCTACATGAGATCCAGTCTCAAAAAAAAACCCAGCAGGTTGTGGTGTCCCAAGATGGCAGGATTTGCTGATGGAGGCCTTGGCAGGAGGATCACAGAACTGGAGGCCAGCCGGGGCTACACATTTAGCCAGGCATGGTGGTGTACACCTTTAATCCCAGAACTTAGAGGCAGAGGCAGGGGGATCTCTGTGAGTTCCAGGCTGGCCTGGTCTACATAGTGAGTTCCAGGACAGCCAGATTTTTATAGTGAGACCCTGTCTCAAAAAAATAACAACAACAAAATCAGTTAGGGACCAGGGAGATGATGGTTCAGTGAGTGAAGGCATTTGCCACCAAGCCAAACTACCTGAATTGGGAACCTGCATGATGGAAGGAGAAAACTGACTATACAGGTTGTCTTCTGACTTACACACACACACACACACACCACAATTTAATTAAAAAAAAAAA
>CABHPH010127654.1:29806-41563 GCA_902168325.1 Peromyscus nudipes
ATGGAGAGATGGCTCAGTAGTTAAGAGTTCTTTCAGGGGACCTGGGTTCGGTTCCCAGCACCCACATGGCAGCTCACAATTGCCTGTGACTCCATTTCCAGGGGATCTGACACCCTCTTCTGCCTCCATGGGCACCAGACACTCATAGGATACACTTACCTACATGGAGACAAAACACTCATAAACATAAAATAAAAAAATAAATCTTTTTAAAAGTCAAACAAAGAAAGATATAGTAGGGGTTAGGAAGTAAAGTACCTAAGAGATTTTTTTTTTTAATATATACAAGACAAAATTAAATTTTAAACTGCCGGGCGGTGGTGGCGCACGCTTTTAAACCCAGCACTCGGGAGGCAGAGGCAGGTGGATCTCTGTGAGTTCGAGGCCAGCCTGGTCTACAAAGCGAGTTCCAGGAAAGGTGCAAAGCTACACAGAGAAACCCTGTCTCGAAAAAAAAAAAAAAAAAAAAAAAAAAGATTTACTTATTTATTATGTATACAGTGTTCTGCCTGCATGTATACCTGCAGGCCAGAAGAGGGCGCCAGAAAGCATTATAGATGGTTGTGAGCCACCATGTGGTTGCTGAGAACTGAACTCAGAACCTCTGGAGGAACAGCAAGTGTTCTTAACCCCTCAGCCATCTCTCCAGCTCCCTAAAAACTTAGAATGTTTTATGTGTGTGAGTGTTTTTTGTTGGTTGGTTGGTTCCCCCCCCCCCCCCCCCCCCCCCCCGCTTGCATGTAATATGTGTATGACATGTGTGCCTGGTGCCCACAGAGTTCAGAAGAGGGCATAGGATCTGGTACAGGCATTACAGATCGTTGTGAGCCACCATGTGGCTGTTGGGAATCGAATCCTGGTCCTCTGTAAGGACAACAAGTACTCCTAACCAATGAACCGTTTCTCCAGCCCCTTTAGAGTTTTTCAAGTAAAATAATTCTCAAAGGTCTCCACTCCGGGCTGTGGCCAACACCCTAACCCTCCCTAGCATGGCCCAGAGCAGGAGTAAGATGCTATCACGCTCCTTCCTAGTTTATTGAACTCCAGACTGCTGCTCAAAATGTCAGTGGCAGCTGATAAGGAACCCTGATCCCTCTTGGAGACAGAGGTCCTGGGTATGTGGGTGGGGATGGGGAGCTCTGCTGGTTCCCTGGAGTTCAGCTTCTGCAAGGCCAGCATGAGACAGCATCAACTCTGTCACAAGGCCCCTGCCCCTGCCAAGACTTCCTTGTTCTAGTCCCCCCTAGACTCTGAACCTGCCTGTGAGGGCAGCTATCTGTTGTCTTCTTGAATGAAAGTTCCATCAACAACGATAGAAGGCCTGCTTTGGTCTCAGACCTCACTGGAGCCTGTTATGACCTTGATGGAGATCCCAGGTGCAGAAAACCAAGACCCATCCAATACGCTGTGTTGGGGGAACAGGGCAGCACCTGGAGGGGGGGCTTTGACCCAGTCTTGGCTGAAGAGCACAGGGAAGGCTCCCAAGGCTATGTGACAACCAGGCCCAGGAGAGACAGAATCCAAACAGCTAGAGTAAGTGTGAGGGTGGTTTGAAGGTGGTCAGCATGGGTAGACCCCTAGGAGGTTCCAACTGAGTTCCAGGTGTCAGGCCATGGTGGACAGGTCTAGCCTGTGGTAACAAGATGGGAAAGGAAGGATGGCAGAAGGATGAGGACCAGGGTACCCCGAGGTTGGCTTCCAAGCTTCTGGCTTGAATGTCAGGCCAGGCAGCATATATGAAAAAGGTAAGTTTGGGTACCCAAGTAGAGTGACCTCCAGAGAGGTTAGACACCCCAGATACCATGGGGGAAATACAGAAAGGAGGCTGGCTCAGACTCAGAAAAGATGGAGTAGGCATGGCCTCCGAAGGAGCTGAACAAGGAATGGCCAGTGCCACCCAGGCCCCCATACAGGGGTCTGAGCTAGTTCATGTAGTCTAGTGACCAATAGGTCTTTGTCTCTCTCTGTCCCTAGACCTTCTCCCTATGCCCTCACCCTGTCCCCACTACCTCCCTTCAGTTTCCCATCACTCTTCCCCAGGCCTCCTACATGTCACCCTTTCTCTTTCTTCATTACTCAGAAGGCTCAACGCCTTGCTATGGGACACTCAAACCACCCCATCAACTCAACTTCTGAAATTACCCTCAACAGCCACCTCCACCTTCCACTGGAGACAGCAGTCTCAGCCCCGGCCCCCTCAGTGCCTCATGCCCAGTTGAGCCTCTACAAGGTACCAGGCTCTGAGACAGCTCCAGATGAGTGGGCCTCCAGGGTCTTCAGCCTAAAGGAGGGAGACGTGGGAACTGCAAGCCCCTGAGGAGTGAGACGGGAAACCCCAGGAGGGCTTTGGACGCTGCAAAGGAACTGGGTGGTCATCAAGGAGGAGGTGAGGGTGGGGTTTTGAAAGGACCAGCAGGATTTTACAGCTGAGAAGAGAAGAAAGGGAAGGAGGCTATGGATAGCAAAGCAAGACAAGACACTGAGGCTCACAGCTCAGAGTGGCCGGTGATCCCAGGACTGTGGGTCAGAAGGGCGGCAAGCTGCAAGATGGAAGGATCATATCACATCGGCCTGGAGGCCACGGGCTTCCTCACTGTCCACAGCAGTGTCTTGCCCCCAGGGCTTTTTGGATCTGGTGCTGCTTTTGAGTTCATTCAGTCAATCAGAAAATCTCCGTCGAGTTTCTGTTTTGTGCCTAGGCAAGTGCCGAACACTCTAAGAGACAGAATGAAGTCCCAGAATATAAGGTTTAAGTTACAGCTGGGAGACAAGCCCTAAAGTCAAAAGCAAGTAAAAACTAAAATGATAGACGTTACTCTTTGAAGGCTGGGCCTGGGTCTGTCTGCCCCATGGATGAAAAATCCCTAAAGACAGGATCTGTGCCTTCTCCATTGGGCTAATGCAGAGCCTGTGACTACTCCATCAGATTAGGGCAAACCCTGTGCCCACTCCAACAGTTCCATCCCACTGCACCAGTGCCCGTGTGCCTCTTCCTTCAGACTCGGGCTGAGCTTGCACCTTCGCCATCAGACTAAAGCACAGCCTATGCCTCTTCCACTAAACTAGAAGACCCTCTGACTCAGGAAGGACATAGCAGAACACTGGACCAGGAGCTAAGACATCTCAGAACCTTCCAGAACATCCCGGCCTCCAGTGCTGCTTCTGTCCCGGGGGGGTGGGAGGAGGGCTGAGACCTGAGGCCCTCACACTTTGGGAAGGACCACCCTCTGCTAAGGAGAGGTGCAGGGGGGAAGGGCAAGAGTGGGGGGAGGAGACCGTGGAGGGTGCCGAGATCTTGGGAAGGAAACTCCATCGCCAACCAGCCTGAATGGGAGGGCTTCCCTCTCTTCCTTCCCCAATCCATTAAACCCTTAAATTAACCTTAGCCCCACCCTGAGCTAGGAGAGAGTGCCCAAAATACATCCTAAATTATACGATGCTTGGGGGCAACCACAATTCTCCCTCCCTCTCCAGCAGGCAGCCCAGCTCTACCTAGTGCTGGAGGGCCTCCCCCGAAGGCTTATTTATATAGCTCCAGCTCCCCTTTTTGCTGTCTGGCCCTATTATGCTTGGGTGAGGCCCAAGCAGGCTCCACAGCTCTTCCCAGAGACCAGGAGAATGGGGGGTTATGCCCTACCAGTCTGCTGGGCTGAGACATAATTTATGGCCTAACCAGGATGCTTTGGGGCACTGTTAATGATAACATCAGGCCTTGGGACAGATCTGGATAGTCCCAGACAGGCACACTGAATACATGGTGGTCTTTCAGAGACGGGGCCCAGGCTCCAGGTTCCCTGAGAGCTGAGACTTCACACACACACACACACACACACACACACAGAGAGAGAGAGAGAGAGAGAGAGAGAGAGACAGATCTGACTTCAGCCACTGGTCACCAAGGCAGCAGATCTCACTGCACCCCTCCCCACGCCATCTGGCAATGTCAGGATGCTGGCTCCACTGACTCTGTGACTGGAAGTGCTGGGGTGGAGCAAGGGTGGGGAGAGGAGACCCTGGAGGTTGCAGAGATCTTGGGAAAGAACCTCCATTGCCAACCAGAGGAGCTCTGTGGAGACCTGGGCAAAGGAAGGGGCAAGCTGGCCTAGTTGTTTTGGGATCACGGATTTGGCCAAGGCCTCTCTGGACAAAGTTCCCTTCCATCCTGGGAACATGGCTCCAACGGCCCCAACTTCTAGGGCTGCTGCTCTAGCCAATTGAGGGAGAAGGCAAGAGGGGAAGAGATATGGGAGTGGGAGACGTCTCCACGTGTGACCCGGAAGAACAGGAGAAAGACCGAGTGAGAATGTGGCAAGGAGGGGCTTCTAGAGTCCCAGCAACTCCTCCCTACCCTCACAACACCTATGGGCCTGGATGCCCGCCCACTGCCACTGGCCACTCTCTCCTGCTCTGAGCACCACTGGGCTTACAGGGGTAAAGGGCCTCTGCCTGCAGGCAGCCCTAGAGGATGCCTTCCCCCACAGTCCTTCACTGTCTCTCTAGCCTTGGACAGACTGGGTCAGTGCCTGCTCCCATTCTTGGGGCCTGAGTGGTGGAGTTCCTCCTGCTCTTCCCAGCCTGGCTAGATCTTCCATTCCTCTGGTGTAGGCACCCTGAGTCCTGTTAGGTGTCCCTCCTTTCTGTCCCTCGAAGGCCTGACTCCTCCAGATCCAGCCTCAACTCCCCTGTTCTCCTTTAGGACTTCCCCTGAGTTATGGGAGTTGGTACCCATCCTGATGGGCGAAGAGGCACATGAGGGGTCCCAGAGGCAAGGCAAGCTCAAGGAGCTTCTCCCAGCCCATGTCTGAGGAGAAGGGACAGAGATTGGGCGGTGGCGTCACAGGATCTAGAGAACACACGTACACATCTAAGTTCACACCTCATATGGGTGATTTAGGAGATGGGGCTCGGCCTCTCTGGGTTTCATCCCCTCACTGTAAAAAGTGGGACCACGACAGAACAGAGCACCTGGCAGGATCTCAGCCACTGATGGGTGAGTATGCTCACAGCAGAACTGTACAATACCGGAAGAGAAGCCGGGGTCGGAGTGTGTACACTGGTGAGCCTATGAATGTGAGAGGGTACATGTGTATATGCTGTGAGTGGGCATTTATTGGGAGACTAGAGGATTCAACCATGACCCCTCTGAGGAGCCAGAACCCCTACATCAAGGGAGATGGTCACCACAAACACACCCCCAGGGGGTGACATGTTTTCTCCCTATTAAACTTGATTATCCGTCTGCTTGACAGCTCCCATGCCTCCCCCACTTAACCAGAAAACACAATTTATGGGCCTGGGGCGTCAGACCTGTCATTTGGTGAGAGGATGCCGCCCAGCCAGGCTGAAGCAGAGCTCTGTGTAAGGAATCAGTGCCCAGCCCGCCAGGCACCCGCCCAGACACTTAGTGCCCTGTTTACCCTGGCCCTGGTGGTTGGCACAGGTGGACCTCTCCAGGGAGCGGCTGGCAACTCTGTCAACAGACCCACCTGGAAGCCAAAGAGGAGACCAGGACAGCAGTTTTGCAGAGGCAGGAGGACAGACAGAACTGTACCCAGTGGCAGCACACCAGCATTGTGGTGCATAGTGTGCCAGCCTCTAGCTAAGGGCCTCAGCTACTTGACTGGACAGATCACCCTGCTGGGCCCTGTAAAAGATGTTGCAGCTCCAGGAGGCTGGATGCTGCTTGGCTGATGGGAGCCTAGTCTTTGGAGCCCTGTTTGGGTACCTGGCTACCTCTGTCTGCCTCTCATTCCCTAGGGGAGGGGGTCCATCCTCAACACATGAAAGCATTGTGACTTGACTTAAACACACTTGTTGCAACCCTCTGCCCACGAAAGCCAGTGACTACAAACACATTGTCTTCCTGTTTCTTCTTCACCATATGGACCAAGATTCTGCTCCTCCACCCTGCCATGCACAATATACACAGCATCCCCTAGCAACACAAAGGCTCACAAACCCCCGGAAGAGACAATGTACTCATCCAGCATGGCCCCTCCACTGTAGCCATGAAACCACTCATGCCCACATACCCACACCCAAATATTTCCTCCTTTGTACCCTCCTCCAAGTGGTACAGTTCTGAAACAGGCCCAAGGAAGGCCAACATTCTCACCCTGGGATTCTCCCAGCCCTTTCCCTTCTCTCCCACCTCCCCCATTTCTCCTTTCCAGTTCACTAAGCACCAGCACCCTTCTCCTTCTCTGTTCCCTGGTGGTCTCCTTTCCAGAGGCTCTCTCTTTTCCATCTCTGAGCATGTATCAGGATGTGCAAGGCTGCACACTGGGGTAGCTCCCACTTGACTGGAGGTAGAGTTGGGGGACTGCTCTCGAGGACAGGGAGCAGCAGCTGGAAGTGACTTTGGGCCTCACACCACCCTGTCCCACAGCCCCACATCGACTGCCCACCCCTCCCCATCCAGGGTGAGTCATCCCCACATCTGGAGCTGACCCATCTGGAGGCCTTGCAGCCTACTCAGGCAGCTCACAGGGGCACCCTGGGTCGCCACTGTATCTCACCCTGTCCTCTCCTGGCCGTGGGGTCTTGCCTCTTACCCTACCCCCACCAAAAGCGGCCTGGTCTCCCAGGAGGCAGGCACTCAGTGCCAGAATGGAGTAAGGGTAAGACACCCAGCCCATAGGGCCTCTCCCCAGAAGCAGTAAGAGCCGTGGCTCCGTGTCCACGGCTTGCAGAGACTGTGCAAGTGGCTTTGGAGGAGCCCAGACCCAGGGCTGGGAGAGTCTGGCGGTAAGGAGGCAGTGGTTTGGCTCCGAAGGCAGGGGCAGGCAGAGGGAGTTTATCCTGGCCCGAGGCCCCAAGCCAAACATCCTCCACTAACCTAGCAGACACATCAAAGCCCGAAGGGAAGGGGCCCTTGGGTAGAGGAAACCTGCAGTCCTGGAAGCCTGACAACCTGGCTCTGGG
The DNA here is from genome assembly GCA_902168325.1 of Peromyscus nudipes. Classification (NCBI taxonomy): domain Eukaryota; kingdom Metazoa; phylum Chordata; class Mammalia; order Rodentia; family Cricetidae; genus Peromyscus; species Peromyscus nudipes. The sequence continues at coordinate 36,731 of CABHPH010127654.1, forward strand.
CACAGGACCACCCTGTCCCACTCAGCATCAGCAGGCTGGATCAGACTGGAAGCAGCAGACTGGAGGGGATATTTCTATCCATAGTGCACCCTGCCCCCGCCCCTGCCGTTGGTGCTGTGAGGGAGACAAAGCAGCATCAGGTCCTAGCTTTGGTCCCTAGAATAGTTTCTTCCTAAACTGTATGTGCCTCCCTGGGTCCCCACCCACCTTCCAGGCAAAGAAGGTTATGCACCCTAGTATTTCATCGGAAGAAAGGGACCATTAAACTGTAGGGGGACTGATTTCACCCCCAGGAGACCTTGGTCTGCAAAGAACGTTTCTACATAGACAAGGCAAGGATGGAGAGGGCAGGGGAATTAGGAGCAGGAAGGAGAACCCAGCATCGAAAAGTAAAAGCTGGAGTAGAATCAGAAGGCAAGAACTGGGCAGCAGGCCACGGGGCCTCTCTGGGGGCCCTGCAGGGGCAGAGGGAGGGAGTCCGTCCATGAGGCGCTAACACGGGAGCGGAAGGCGTTAACAGGGCCACTGCGGAGAGGGGGATCCTGGAGCCAGCTTGGAGATAAGGAAGCGGGTCTGGGGTGAGGGGAGCGGCCACGTCAGCACAGCCGCTGGCTGGGTGCACACAGCACGTGCACACGTATGTACTCGGACGCACGCGCCGTCACATGTGTGCGTGCACACAACTGGAGCCAAGTCTGTCCTCAACTGGGAGCCAGATGATGTGGCTGCTTTGCGTAGCCAGGATTGCAGGAAAAACGCGCACTCCACCCACCTCCTTCCTCCGCCCCTTCTCGCTCTCATTTTCTTTTTCTTTTTTCTTTTTTCTTTTTTTCTTTTTCTTTTTCTTTTGCCTTCCCGGCTTCCTTCCGGGATGTTCACAGGCTGTCCCAGCGTCCAAACTTAATCCGCAGCCCCAGACCATGAAGAGGCTCTCCCTTCAATGTCCCCAGCCCTCAGAGGGGCTGCTTTTAGCCCTCAGCTCCTCTGGAGCTGGGAGATTCCTGTAAATGTAACCACAAGCCCTGGTCACGTCATGGATCGCTGTAATCAACGCACAGACAGGGTACAGTAGAAGCCTCTTTCGTGGGGCAAGAACAGAGCTGAAAAGCGAAGGACCCAGGAATCACAAATCCTTGCTTCTGTATGGCTTGAGGCGCCTGCTTCAAGGAATAAACAATGAGGGCAGAGAGACTGTGCAGGGGAGGGAGTGGATGGGTGGAGCCCCAGATGGAGTAGACTGGGGGCCTCCAGACCCTCAACCCAGTTTTTGCTCAGCCTCTCCAGCCTCCATCGTGGTGGTTCTGTTTCCTCTGCCACCCCAGACAGCCAAAGTTCATTAGCTCAACAGTCTTCTCTCCTGCCGCCCTCCCCACCACTTCCTGGAGCACCCCCACTCAGGTCTGGGCCCCGGAAACCTGCACTTTGGAAGTATAATGGTTCCCAAATGCCATTTTTTGTCTCTGTTAAGCCTTGGGGAAGGTGAGCATTAGTAGAGACCCTCCAACGTAGTCATTAGGGTAATAAGCTCCCTGTACCGTTAATTGTCAGGTGTTCGCCCTCCCTCTGCATCTTGGCCCACAGATTGGCAGCTCTGACTTGGGGTCAACTCCAGATGTCACTTAACCCACCCCCATGTCTGTCACTCAGGAAGAAAGGGCTAGTGGGAAGGAGACTAAGACCCCGGCCCCACTGACAGGGCCCTGCTGCTCTCTGCCCCTCCTAGAAGGTGGGTCAGCAGTTGCCCCTCCTCCATGCACCCCTAGAATAGCACAATTCCTGGGGCATAATCTTGCTAAGAGAAGGGTGCACAAGCTTCTTCAGCACACTATTGGGGGGCAGGAAGCAGAGGAAGCAGATACTCCCAAACAAATAGCAAGTAGGGTAAGTCTGGACCCCCTAATCCAGGGCACTTCACCAAGGACTTTGGAAACAAATTTCTCCTTAGAGAAACCCAACCCTGACCCCAGAAGCTCCAACCAGTTTCCCCTCTGACAACACAACCTCTGTTTACTTGGAACAAAGCACTATGGGGAAGGAAGACTGAATCAGAGCTGGCTGGTTCCTTGCAGCCTGGTGGGAACATGAGGACTTGTCCACACATCTTCAGGAGAGAAGAAGGAGAGGCCCCTGGAGAGAACGGGAGGGCACTGGAGGACTACTTTTACAAGATCCACTTCTAAGAAGGCTTTCTGGAGGAAGCGATAAGAATTTATTGGGCTTCAGTGCATGGGCAAGATATCCCAGATGGGAAGTGGTCCAGGCTGAGGCCAGGAGACAAATGAAGACGGGGGTTGGGGGAGGGTGAAGGTCTCTAGAATGTGATGATGGGGCAGGGAGAGCATGTAGGACGAGGGGCAGGTATGTGTGCCCCTGAAGGTCCTCCTGATGGGGCTTTATGCAAGTGACAGCCGGAGTCTCGGAAGGTTAGAGAGCAAGAGAGAAACATGCCCCATCGGAGGCAACAGGGAGCCCAAGCTTATAGAAGATGGTTGTGATGTCCCTAATGACCACGGCTGCACTGCATCCTATGGGGGAGGTGACACCCGTGATCGTCTCCAGTCCCTGAGAGCTCTCCAGAGACCCACGAAGGAATGTGGGAATAACCTAGACAGAGTAGAAATCTCTTGGGCCTGACGTAGTGATGCACCCCTTTAATCCCAGCACTCAGGAGGCAGAGTTAAGCGGATCTCCATGAGTTCAAGGCCAGCCTGGTCCACATAGTGAGTTCCAGGACAGCCACGGCTCTGTAGAGAGACCCTGTCTTATACACACACATACATACACACACAAGAGAGAGAGAGAGAGAGAGAGAGAGAGAGAGAGAGAGAGAGAGAGAAGAAAACTCAGGGCTGTGCCCCAGTGTCACATCCCGCTGCATCTGGGAGTGGTCACTACCAGTCATCCTCCAAGCAGGTCACTCAGGTCACTGCCCTAGCCCTTCTAATTGACCTTAGGTGGGGTGCAGACCACGTACTGAACAGTAGAGGGGGCTGCTGAGCCAGGCATTGGGGGCAGCAGTGCTTGTCTCCTGCAGCCCATATGGAGGGACAGAGGGAGGGACAGCTGCTTTGGAAAGAGGTAAGGCCCTTAATTCCTGGGTACCACACTCTGTCACAAACAAAGCCAGCTCAGCCGGGCAGTGATGGAGCACACCTTTAATCCCAGCACTTGGGAGGCAGAGCCAGGTGGATCTCTGTGAGTTCAAGGCCAGCCTGGTCTACAGAGCAAGATCCAGGACAGGCACCAAAAATACATGGAGAAACCCTGTCTCAAAAAACCAAACCAAAACAAAAATAATAAAAACAAACAACAAAGAAAAAACCCAGCTCACACCAGGCGGTGGTGGCACACACCTTTAATCCTAGCACTCGGGAGGCAGAACCAGGCAGATCTCTGTGAGTTCGAGGCCAGCCTGGTCTACAGAGTGAGATCCAGGACAGCCAGGGCTACACAGAGAAACCCTGTCTCGAAAAACAAAACAAAAACAACAACAACAAAAAAAAAAAAGCTCACGTTTATTAGCTATTGCTGTATGCCAGACACTGAGCAATTGGGGTAGAGGAGAGAGACCTTGCCTATGCCTACCCAGCTGACCCGGTTGGGGAGGGGCAGAGAAGTAGGCTGTGTTCCGCGATTTGTATAGGATCCCTCAGTATCACTGAGCAGCTCCTGTTATCCCGTCCACAGTGTGTCACGCTGTCCTCCGACTCATTCATCTTCCCTTTGCAAATGAATTGAAAGAGAGCTTACAGTCAGTCCCACAGAGGACCATAAATGGAGTCCTGCTAAGATGACACAATACTGCCCCTATAGGCAGAGCCCACTAGAGCCAAGTATTCTGTCTCCTTGGAGGAAGCCACAGCCCAGTGTTATTCGGTGTCTTAGACAGCGAGTAGTTTTAGTAGAATGTGGAAAAGTGAGGAATACTGGGATGAAGTATCACGGGATTAAACAGGACACCGCCAAGCTCTTCCTCCCCAGGGTCAGCTAGGCAGATATAGGCAAGGTCTCCCTCCCCCAACCCCCAGCAGAGTGTTTCTCCTGGAGGGCTGTGGCTCCCCTGGCTGAGATGTATGTAGCCACTTGAGCTGTGTGTGGGGTCTCAGAACCTGCACGGTCGTGACTGTGACTCAGCCCTCATGTCCTCTGTGAGTTGGCCTTCCTGGCCTCTGGGCTCCAGCTGCCTTCTCTGAGGAAGCGTGGGTGGCCAGCTGACCTCCAGGCCCTTACAGCCAGGCCCTAAGAGGGCCCACGGACAATCAACTCGTTCTTCAGCAGACGGCCTGGAGAAGAGTGAATGTGGAGAAGTCATATTGACTTTGCCGTCGTTGGGAAACCCCAGCTGGAATTTGGTGTGGAATCCAGAGAGCCGCAGAGACTTCAGAAGGTCTTTGGGTCTTCCTGCCTCTGGTTCCCTGCATGCAAGAGTATATCCACGCATGTCTGCTTGTACATGCCACCCTCTCACTGAGTGGGGATGGAGTACTGTCCTTGAACAGGACCCTTGTCTCTCTGAACAAGAACAGCTTCCACTGTTGTGGTTGTGGCACACGCCCTTAATCCCAGCACTCTGGGGGCAGAGGCAGGTGAATCTCTGTGAGTTCGAGGCCAACCTGGTCTACAAAGTGAGTTCCAGGACAACCAGGGTTACACAGAGAGAAACTCTGTCTTAAAAAACCAAAACAAGCCGGGCAGTGGTGACACACGCCTTTGATCCCAGCACTCAGGAGGCAGAGGCAGGTGGATCTCTGTGAGTTCAAGGCCAGCCTGAGCTACAGAGCGAGATCCAGGAAAGGCGCAAAGCTACACAGAGAAACCCTGTCTCGAAAAACC
>CABHPH010127654.1:54158-74164 GCA_902168325.1 Peromyscus nudipes
TTCCTTTCTTCCTTTCTCTTTCTTTCTTTCTTTCTTTCTTTCTTTCTCTCTTTCTTTCTTTCTTTCTTTCTTTCCTCCCTTTCCCTCCCATCCCCTCTCATCCCTCCCCCCCCCTCTTCTTTTTGGTTTTTTGAGACAAGGTTTCTCTGTGTAGCCCTGTCTGTCCTGGAACTGCTCTGTAGACCAGGCTGTCCCCTAACTCAGAGATCCATCTGCCTTTGCCTTTAAAGTGCTGGGATTAAAGGCATACATACAGCACCACATCAAACTAAGATATACCTTTCTGGTTGTTTTGTGAAGGGCTGGGTGGGAGGATGTGATCGTCTGCTTAAACCCCGCAGCCTTTTCTGTTTCCTGCCTTGAGTTAAGTCAACTTGACACAAGCTAGAGTCATCAGAGAGGAGGGGGGCCTCAGGAGAAAAACGCCTCCATAACATCTGGCTGTAAGCAAGCCTGTACGGCATTTTTTTAATTAGCGATTGATGTGGGTGCCACCCCTGAGCTAGTGGGTCTGGGTTCTATAAGAAAGCAATCAGCCAATGGTGCATGCCTTTAATCCCAGGACTCGGGAGGCAGAGCCAAGCGGATCTCTGTGAGTTTGAGGCCAGCCTGGTCTACAGGGAGAGATGCAGGACAGGCACCAAAACTACACAGAGAAACCCTGTCTTGAAAAACTAAAAAAAAAAAAAAAAAAAAAAAAAAAAAAAGCAATTTGAGCCAGGTGTGGCGATTTAACCTTGAACAAATTGAGTTCCTGGACAGCCAAGACCGTTACACAGAGAAACCCTGTCTGAGGGGGAGGAAGAGAAAGAGAAAACACTGAGCAAGCCATGAGGAACAAGCCAGTAAGCAGCACCCTCCCTGGCCTCTGCATCAGCTCCTGCTCAGGTTCCTGCCCTGACTTCCTTCAATGATGAACAGTGCTGTGGAGATGTAAACCAAATAAACCTTTTCCTTTCCTTTTGGTGGTGGTGTTCATCTCAGCAATAGTAACCCTGACGAAGACATATTCCTAGCCTCTTACCTCCAGTTCTGAGCATTACCTACGGCTCTGGTTCAGGTGTGTATTAACTTCCACACTGGCCATTCTCCAAGACTTCCAAGGCTCCATGCCCTCACAGTGCCCTCCCTCACATACCGTAATTGTGACTGTTAACATCTGAAGTCTAACCCAAGTCTTCATCTACCCTGCTCATCTAGGACGACTCCAAATTCTGGTTGAATTAGTCTTTTGCCCAAGAACCAGCACATCTGTGTGAGTACACCCACTTTCAAATCCAGTCCACATGTCTCCTGAGGCCCCCACTCCTCCAACCCCCCCCCAAAAGTCCCTTGAGCTGGCTCACCCAGACCTGCATTCCCAGACCTCTCATACCCGGGCCTCAAGTTCCTTATGCTTCAAAGGAAAAAATACAGAAGCCAACATGGCATGATCGTGCACACCTTTAGTGCCAGCACTTGCGAGACAGGGGTAGGCAGATCTGAGTTCAAAGCCAACCTAGTGTATACAATGGATTCAAGGCCAGACAGTCAGGGCTATATAGGAAGACCCTGCCTCAAAAAAACAAACACGGCTGGGCGGTGGTGTCGCATGCCTTTAATCCCAGCACTCAGGAGTCAGAGCCAGGGGGATCTCTGTGAGTTCGAGGCCAGCCTGGTCTACAGAGCAAGATCCAGGACAGGTACAAAACTACAAGGAGAAACCCTGTCTCAAAAAACCAAACCAAACCAAAACAAAACAAAACAACAACAACAAAAAAAACAACCAAAAAAACAAAAAACAAACAAACAAAAACATACAGCAAAGGAAGCTATCTCTCTAGAGCCATCTAATTTCTGCCCCAGCCCTGCTCACCATCTGCTGCCCTGGAAACCCAGCTAGACCCTGGATGGCCTCTCTTGCTCCTAGCTCCATCTCGAGCCTCACTCCTATGATATCATTTCCCTTATGGAAGCCTGGTTGTTTATAGCCTGCCTCACCACCAAGCTCTCCAAAAGTCTCAGTCCCCTGTCGTCTGCTCCTCCCTTCCATCTCCCCGTCTTCACTTCCCACTATCCCAGGACGCAGCTTCCATCTGGGGCACTTGCGCCCTCAGTTCTGCTGAAGCCAAAAGTCCATTTCTCGACCTCACCTCTCAGCATTTGATCCACATGCCTAGCGTCCCTGCTCCAACAACTGTCCCCACCTGTCTGACTCCAGTCTGCCTTCCTTTCCTGTACAACTCAGGCTGCATCTGCTAAGATGCCGTCACCTTTCTCCTCCTCTGCCACCTCTGAGTGATGGACCTGAGGCTCTATCTTCGGCTGTCTTGTCCTAATCTGTGCTCACTCCCACAGTGCTTGTCATACGGCCTGTGTCTTTGTTATAGAATGAATACACCTTCCCGATGAGAAATCACTCCAAGCACTTAGAGATTAATAAAGGAAAACTGTAATAAGAGCGGGTGACTAGTTCTGGCTAATGCCCAAAAGGGAACCAGCCCTGAACAGAAATTGTTGGGTAATAGCCTCAGATCACGAGGAACTGAGTCAGGCTGTACCAGGCAATCACCCCTAGCCATAAAGAATTGCTTGGCCAAAGCCTGATCGTGTGTTCCACCTGTAGAAACAATACGCAGGGGTACTGAAAACAACCCACCCTGCTTCCAGTCAAGCCATAAAAAAAGCAGCTGAAACTCCCTAGGAGCTAGCTACCTATGTATATTATATATGTTCCCCAACCTCTCTGAGTGCACTCAATCTTCGTCCCGGGGAAAGGTTGGAGCCCCTCACTGTTCCAATAAAGCAGCCGCAGCCTGTTGAGATCAAGTCTGTCTGCTTCTGTGCCCTGTTTTTCTTACAGAAATCTCCATCGGCTGTACATACAGTTTTGCTCAGGGACTCTAAACTTTAGTTAGAAGCATGGATTCTTCCTCCCTACCATTTCTTTCTTTCTTTGTTTTGTTTTTCGAGACAGGGTTTCTCTGTATAGCTTTGCACCTTTCCTGGAACTCACTCTGTAGCTCAGGCTGGCCTTGAACTCACAGAGACCTGCCTGCCTCTGCCTCCCAAGTGCTGGGATTAAAGGCGTGCACCACCGCCCGGCTCCTCCCAACCATTTCTAAGGAGCCGGGTTACTATATAACTCATCCTTGTGCACTCCTGTTGCCAAATCCCACTTTGTGTAATTTAGTATTCCCTAAGCAAGTTGAGTAGGTCTTTTGTAACATCTGTTTATTGCTCCTACATCAGTTTCTCCTGCGCCAGCTTCACAGACTGTGTTTTGAATCTGAGAACTTTATCTCTGGCCAAGACTTCCTTGTTGGACTCTAGAAGTACTTCACCACCATGCAGCACTTTCCCTTAGAGCCTATGGAGGACCCCATGGCCAAAAGTGGGCTCTGGCTTCCTCTTTCCCTTCCCCAATCCATCCTTCCTGATGTCCCCTCACAGGTAGATAGACTACAAAAGCCTAGCTGTTCAAGTTAAAAACAGAAACAGGCATTTTCTGATTTCTCTTTTCCTCATTCCCTCACTCTTCTCAGTTATACCCCAAACAGACCCAGGTCTACCTCTGCCTATTTCAGGGTCACAGCTACTCCAGGCTATGCAAACAACTCTCTCCAGGCTATGCTAAGGACTCTCCCAGGTTTCTGCCTCGGCTGCAGTCTCCATGCTGCCCCCTGCAGTTCATGCTATGCAACTACACTGAGGGTGATCTTCGCTTTTTTAAAAATTTGAGAAAGGATCTCAACACAGGTAGCACAGGCTGGCCTAGAACTCACTGTATAGCCCAGGATAGCAATAAACTCACAGAGATCCTCCTGCCTCAGCTTCCTGAGTGCTGGAATTACAGGTATGGGCCACCAAGCCTGGCCATTCCCCCCCCCCACACACACACACACTCACAACTGCTGGGGATCGCGCCTCTGGCCTCAAGCGTACCAAGCAAGCACTCTAGAACTGAGCTTCATTCCCAGCCCCCAGGCAATCAATCCTTTTTCAACATCAATACAGTGCTCACTCCTCTAGTGCCCCCCCACACACACACACACTTGGGGCATAGGGTACACTTCTGCCTCTAGCAAAGTGAGGTCTCTCCTTTCCAGCCTCAGTCACACTTCTTTCCCAACTGTAAGTGTCCCTGGTCACAGCCTGCCTCAGGACATTTGTTCTTTTGATGAAACTTGAATTTACTCCTCAGACTCACAGGTCTCCATCCCCACTGGACTTTCACAGAGCGGCCGTTCTTCATCATCCAGGCTCCACATCACCTGTCCCTCTCTAAGAGATCTCTCCGACCTTGCAAAGGAAGGAGCCCCATCCCATCCCTTGCTGAAATCGTCTTGTTTTGTGTGTTTATGGGCTGTGTCCACTCTCTGCACCCAAGCTCCCTCAAGGATGGGGACCTGCCATTGTCACGAGGCTGTCCAGAGTACCAGTTCACGGTGGGTATCATACCTTGGTGACTGACCACTTGGGGACCACAGCAGTCATGGTCACCTCAAAAGAAAAGGCAGATATCGCAGACAAAAAGAGGGGCCCTTTTGGTGATGTGAATTGATGGTGGCAACATGAAAATAAACGAGACAGGAGACAGACCTCACACAGAAGCCTGTGGTCCTTTATCAGAGCATGGACAGTTAGCTTCTCTGCAGGAGGGGAGACTCAGCACAGATGTGCGCTGGAGGTGTGTGTGTGGGGGGGGCTTGAGGGTTTTATACAACAGAAAATAAAGGTCCATCCGCAGACTGTGGATCTGTTCCGTTTAGTGTTGCCCCGCCCCCCCAGGGTTGTAAAATGCCAAAGGAGGTCCTTATCTATGGAGTCTTATCTTGTCAGGAGTCTCCCAGCTCTTTTAGTGCCTCAGAAGTTCTTATCGTTAGGTTGTTACTCCTGTCAGGCAGGTGTTCGGATCCTTTATGCTGAGTCGGGAGTAGCTAGCCAGTCTGAGGCTCTTTGTTTTAGGTCATTAACCTTTCCCTGGGTGTATACACTTTCTCTCTTCTTCCTGCCTCCTTTCTTTCTTCAGTCAGTGAGCCCCTCCTTCACATATCAGACACTGTGTGTGGTGGGGGTGGCAGGAGGGGAGGAGGTACCACAAACAGACACCATTCCCGTCTCTGTGGAAGACACACACACAACCCAACCAGAGCGTCTGCGCTTGTGCTGCATGCTGAGTGCTGGAACAGAAAGTTCAAACGCAGGTGACTCAGAGAGAACCACGTGGGTGCTGGAAACTGCTTAGATAAGGTGGCCGGGAATGTTCTCTTTGAGGAAGTAACATTGAGCCAATTGTAGAAGAGCAAGAAGTAGACTGTGGCATGCAAAGAGCATGGGTCACCTCACGGGCAGCCTGTGCAAAGACCTTGAGGAGACGCCTCAGAATCCCAGGCTTTTAATCTAAGGGCACATTCATTTCCAAGCACTGTTGGAACTAATGGCGTAGTTTGGGTAGCTTACCCAACAAAAAGCTGTTGTTTTTTTTTTCACAGTTCTGGGGGCCAGAGGTATGACATGAAGCTATCGGACAGATTGCTCCTTACAGAAGCTCTGGGAGAACTTATTCCATATCCTGTCCTGGTTTCTGACAGCTGCAAGTAATCCTTGATGTCCCTGAGCTGGGAATTGCTCTCCTTTTGACTTTGCAAGATCTGTCTGATAAGGACATTTCTCATGGACTGAGGGCTCAATCCCAACCAGATTCTCTTGTGCAATGACAGTGTTGTACAGCAATTTCCTCGAAGTTAAACTTCTGTCTTGGTGGGAAGCTCTTTAAGACAGAAATTTTAAAACCGGCTTAAAATGTTCATGCAGGGAAACTCCTAAAGCTCAGGAAGTAAACAGCTCAAAGGATTCAGGAAGTCCCTGAAACTGACAAGACCCAGTAGTCTCTCCCTCCTCAAGCATAAAAGCACTAAGGACATTGAGAGTTGTTTTCAGACCAGCCAAGCTGCCTGGAAGAGGCTTGTTCCTGAGGCTGAGCTACCTGAGAGAGATGCTCTCTAAACTGTTGAACTGCCCACAGGCTATGCAGTGTGCTACAGGTTTCCAGCCTTTGTGAGCTGTCACCCATGCTGTGGTGGGTTTTGGTGATGTAGCTGTCTTTGAGTCATTTATGCTTCTGTAAGTAACCCCAATAAAACTCACTGGCTCACCAGGTTGGACTTTGATAATATCCTTACTTTGATTCCCTATCTGAGGAAAGTAGATGTTTGTTCATGATCCCCAAGAATAGTGTCACACAACAGATACCTTATCCCAAATAAGGTCTCATCCTGAGCTTCCAGGTGACATTGTTCTGTTGGAGACTCTGCCTTGCCCCTGCATGGTCCAGGAAACCCTATCCCACCCCTCCTCTTTCTCTCTGAACCCCACATCCTCAGAGAGTCTCCGAACAAAAGAAAGGTGCCCAAAGCCCAGTTCCACATTCTTAGCGACTATTGCTGCCAGCTGCCCACCTAAGCGCTCAGATTTTGACCATATTTGTGGCAGGCACGCCATAACCCCTTGCCTACAATCTATAAAACCTCCCTGCCTTAGTCTGGACACACAAATTCTCTGACCTCGTTCTCTGAGACCAGTGAACCCACCTGGGAGTTGCTTTGCTCAATATACCTGTTGCTATACTTTTTCAATTCAGATTGGTCTGGCTTACTGAGTCAGTGAAGAAACTTATTATGGAGGGTGAGTCAGAAAACCTATTAGACATATCTTTAGGAAGCTATAGGAATGAGAGCACAAGTCCCTGGATATTCCTGACAAGAAGGACCTTAGATGTGGCTGGAGAGAGGCTCAGTGGTTAAGAGACTTCTGCCTGATTTTCAGCACCGCATGGCAGATCAGAACCACCTGTAGCATCAGTTCCAAGGCATCTGATGCCCTCTTCTCCTCTCTGAAGGTAGTTTACACACACATGTGGGACACAGACATACATGTAAGGAAAACAACCCATACACATAAAAACAAATAACCCTTTTAAAAGGAGGAAAGAATGCTAGAGAGCTCAGTGGTTAAGAGCACTGTCTGCTCTTCCAGAGGACCTGGTTCAATTCCCAGCACCCACATGGCAGCTCACACCTGTCTGTAATTACAGTTCAGTTCCAGAGGATCTGACACCCTCACACAGACATGCATGCAGGGGGAAAAAAACACCTGTGGTGATGTATTGTGTACCCCAATAAAGCTTACCTGGGGATCAGAGGACAGAGCCAGCCACTAAATCAGACACAGAGGTCAGGCAGACACCTTTAATCCTATCACTGGGAGGCAGAGATCCATCTGGATCTCTGTGAGTTCAAGGCCACACTGGGCTGCATGAGAGAAACAGAACTAGGCAGTGGTGACACATGCCTTTAATCCCAGGAAGTAATTTGGCAGGACACAGAAACTGTATATAAGGTGTGAGAAAATAGGAACTCACTCCCTTGAGGCTGAGGATTTCATAGAGGTAAGCTAGTGGCTGGCTGTTCTGCTTCTCTGATCTTTCAGCTTTCACCCTGATATCTGGCTCTGGGATTTTTATTATAAGACCTTTTTTTTTTTTCTTTGAGACAGGGTTTCTCTGTGTAGCTTTGCGCCTTTCCTGGATCTCGTTCTGTAGACTAGGCTGGCCTCGAACTCACAAAGATCCGCCTGCCTCTGCCTCCTGAGTGCTGGGATTAAAGGCGTGCGCCACCACTGCCTGGCTATTATAAGACCTTTTAAGATTCATGTTACATATGGATCCCAACATAAAATAAATTGTAAAAAAAAAAAAAAAAAAAAAAGGAGGAGGAAAGAAGGGACTTCTGAGAACACCCCAAACAGCACATCTCAAAGCATATTCCCATTCCCCACCTCCATAGTGTGATTGCTACTCTTGGTTGTCAACTTGACTACATCTGGATTAACTAAAGTCCAGGCGGCTGGGTACACCTATGAGGGATTCTTTTCTTAAATCATTTGAAGTGGGAAGATCCACTTTGTCGTTGTTGTTGTTGTTTGTTTTTTGAGACAGGGTTTCTCTCTGTAGCTCTGGCTGTCCTGGAACTTACTCTGTAAACCAGGCTGGCCTTGAACTCACAGAGATCTGCCTGGCTCTGAGTGCTGGGTTAAAGGCGTGCACCGCCACCACCTGGCATCAAGACCCAATTTTAGAGATCTTTTGAGGTAGGAAGATTAAATCTGGGCAAGTTCATTCCTTCATTCACATTATAGTCTACTTCTTTGGAATTCTGGTGTATACTGAAGACCAGTGGAGACATCCAACCTTGTGGAGTAAATGGCTACTAGATTCTTGGACTTTCCATTGAATAGCCATTGTTAGATTATCTGGGCTCCAGCCTGTAAGCCATTCTAATAAATCTCCTTTCTCTCTATGCAGGGTCATTCTATCAGTTCTATTCCTCTAGACTCTGACTCATATGAACAGATAGTGGGAATATTCCACAGTCAAGTAAATCTGGAAAGGGCCATGTGATCACCTCACACTGAAAAGCCCTGACTCACCTGAACTGAATCTGGAAGGAGTCAGTCACAGTGAGGAAGCCACTTCATTATCACTCTGTAACACAGTGCTTTCCTGTTCCCGTGTACCATAAAATCCTGACTTCCTGCCCCTCATCCCTGGGGAATGCTGAGTTATTGTCACTCCACAGAAACGTGGGAGGAATGTTGACATGGTACAGCCTTGCCTCGTAACCAATGAGACAGCAGTGACTCAGCTGAGATCACACAGGCAGGAGAGCTGGACTTCAGACTCCTCCAGTGATGGAGACTCACCCAGTGATGGAGACTCACCCAGAGATGGAGACTCACCCAGAGATGGAGACACTGTACTGGGTGAAGAGGTGTCAGCTCGGGTGCTACTGGGCAGGGTTCGGACCAGGGAGCTTGGAGGAAATGCAACAGCTTTGTATCTTTTACAAATTTTTTATTAGATTATTGTAATAAAACACACACACACACACACACACACACACACACACACACACTGAGGTGTGTCATAGCCTGTGTGTGGAAGTGTGGAAGAAAACTTCTTCTTCTTCTTCTTCTTCTTCTTCTTCTTCTTCTTCTTCTTCTTCTTCTTCTTCTTCTTCTTCTTACCTTGTCTTTTTGTTTGTTTGCTTTTTGTTTTGTTTTTAGTTGTTGTTGTTGTTTGTTTTTTGAGATTAGGATTTCTCTGCGTAGTCCTGGCTGTCCTGGAACTTGCTGTGTGCCGACCCATCCTGTCATCATGTATTTTAATTGCTGTAATGGTTACATAAATTTCCAAATGTGAACCTGGAATGGTGGTATATGCATTTAATTCCAGCACTTAGAAAGGAGAGGAAGGTGGATCTCTGTGAGTTCTAGGCCAGCCTGGTCTACATGGTCCACATAGTAGGTTCCAGGCCAGCCAGGACTACACAGTGAGACCCTTCCTGTTTTAGTTTGGGTTTCTATTGCTGTGAAGAGACTCCATGACCATGGCAACTCTTATAAAGGAAAACATTTAATTGGGGCTGGTTTACAGTTCAGAGGTTTAGTCCATTATCATCATGGTGGGAAACATGGCAGCATGCAGGCAGACATGGTACTGGAGAGGTAGCTGAGAGTTCTGCATCTTGATCTGCAGGCAGCAGAAGGAGACTGTGTGCCACACTGGTCATAGCTTGAACATCTGAGACATCAAAGTCCACCCCCACGGTGACACACGTCCTCCAACAAGGCCACACCTCCTAATAGTGCCACTCCCTATGGGCATTCAAACACATGAGTCTATGGGGGCCATTGCTATTCAAACCACCATGCTCTCACAGACAAAGGAACAAACACAACTCACCCAAACACAAAAAGATAGAGGATGTATGTGTGGTTTTTTTGGGGGGTAGGGGAGATCTATATGGCATAAAAGAAAGAATTATGTACACTTTGTACTCATGTGGTTTTCTGATTTTGGTACTGTATACAATATGTAACCATCAGTCACCACAAAAGAATGTAACTTGTGGGAGAAGCTGGGCAAATGGACTTTGGGACTATGTGTGTATGTGTGTGTTTTGTATGTATATATATGTGTGCTATATATGTGTATGTATTAAACGTATGTGCTTTATATATATGTTGTATGTATATGTGTGTATGTGTTGTATATATATATATGTGTGTGTGTGTCTGTTGCATATATGTGTGTATTGTATATATTTGTATAAACAATGTTAGTTTTGTCAACATGGTGCAACCTAGAATCATGGGGACGAGACTCAGTGAGGACTGTTTACATCAGACTGGCCTGTGGGTGTGACTACGGCTCGTCTTGTATTAACTCATGGATGAAGACCCACCCTGATGTGAGTGACATCTCCTGGTAGCAGCCCAATAAAAGGAGTCCACAAGAAGGAAAGCTTTGCCTTTTGTCCTCTTGCTTTCCACTCTCACTGGTCAGGTCATCTACCCTGCTGCTGCCTCTGCTGACCCCTTCAATGATGTTGGAACTGGCTGCTTCTGACTTCCAAGGTAGACTGAAGACCAGCAGCTGTCCAGGATTGCTCCAGGCACCAGATCAGGACTGCTGAGGCAGGCAGCCAGCCCCATGGACTGAACAAGCAAGGGAGTGAACATCCATTTTTTAGCCCATAGGCCTAGAGTTTTTTAATCGCTTCTCTGTGGGTCTGGTAAAATGTCTGGCAGTCTCCTCTGCGAAGCAGGAACCTGAAGGACCATTTTGTCTTGCAAAGTTCAGTGGTCACCTTCCTATGGTTCTGCATGTCCATTTTATAAAACATTTTATCAAGCAGTCCAGGCAAGAACAGTTTCTTGCCCAAATGGCTATTTTTGCCAAGAAGATAAACTCCATATAGAGTATCTTCAATGCCCATCTTTCTCTTTGAAGTAAATTGGTGCTGCCAGTAGCAGACGTGTCTCACTGTCCAGAAAGTCTAAGTTTTTAAAAAATTTTAAATGCCATATTTTGTAGGTCTTTGAAGTGTTTGAAGATTACCTACCTAATTGAATTATATCTATGTATACTTAGAAAACTTAACATGACTATAAGTTTGACTATCATAGAAGACTAATTATTAATCTGTATTTAATTATCCATAATAATTTAAATGAGCTGCACAAACATAATACCTTAAACAAGAGTAGAAATATACATACAGTATAACAAAATTAACTTTAAATTTGTATCAATAAACTAAAATCTATAGCAATGTAAAATATTTATCCTATAGTTCTATATCATATCCCCTCTTGTATAATATTTGCGGGACCAGCCTTAATATTATACATCCCAGGGGCTCAGGAGAGAGAACTACTAACGGTGAGGACTATTTTCAGGAAATAGAATCTAAGCACACCGAGCTCTATAGTCCACTTGCTTTAATTCCTCTGGCGTAACATCCTATATACACAGCTTCAGTTCTGATCTCATGTCTAGCTCCTTTCTTGCCTGATTTCTCTCTATACTTATCTATTGCTCCCTCTAAGTTCTATCTTAATTCTCTCGTCTTAATTCTGCCTCATCTAGGTCCTTTTCAGCTTGTTCTTACCCAGCCAGTACTTTCCCATCTGGCTCTTCCTCATCTTCCATCTCATTCCTCTAGTACTCTCTTCTAGCCCTTCAACCTAGTTCTTCCCCATCTCAGTTTGTTCCTCTCAAGTTCTTACCCGTCTAGTTCTTCCATTCTCTTTTCTCTTCTCCGTCCGGTGCCCTGGAAGTCCTGGTATATAAAGCCAGGCTTCCAGGGTCAAAGGGAGGGGTGATAAGAATCACATTGAGAGGCAATAACCGTTAATTATCATTTGCAACCCCAAAGGGAAGTGACCAATGGGGAAATGAATTAACTAAAGGCTAAATTCGGGTAATATCTAAGAAGAGGGATCTTATGTGCTCAACTATTAAACTCGTAAACGTGATTAGTAGAAAATGTTAAGAATCTATAAGTTGCTAGGTCAATGGGAGAAAATAAAACTGTCTTCTTTTTTCCTGTGGCTTCTATCTGTCCAAGCTATCTGCCGTTTTTCTGCAGGGTGGGGGAAAGTATGCTCAGTCGCTAGGCAACCTGTGTACAGCTAGATGCCTCTGGTGATAGTTAAAAGGGAGATCTGGAACTAGAGGTAAGGTTTGGGAAAGGAGGAAGTAAAGCTTAATTGACACATCTTCCAGGCCTTCTCAAACAGGTAGCATGGATGCTTAAGTTTGTTCTTAGGGAGTATGGAGGTATCTCTGGTAAGGTACTTTCCTCCAACTGGGGATGGACCTGGCCGGATGCTGCCAATGATGATAATTACAGGAAGGCTTCAACTGGGGTTCTCTCTGAGCATAGCTATCAGTGCAGAGGGTTATCTAAATATTCCTAGAAGTGGTTAGGTAAGGAGTTAAAGGTCTATAAAGTTAGTAAGGCTGTAAGAAAGAGGGTCGGAGCTGAATTGCGTAAAGCTATTACTTAATGTCCACCTGACCTAGGTGGTGTCTCCTTGTGGAATTTACCTTAAATCAGGAGACTTTCATGTGGACTATTATTACTGCTAGTCCTTGAAAGTGGCTAAGGGAGATATCTGATTCCAGAGAAAGCCTTTCCTGAGGCTGTTCTCCAAATACCTGGAATGTGTATGTCCAGAGAGTGATCAGTCCACACTGTTAGCCCTTCTTAGGGAAAAATCAACTGGGAAAACTATGAAGGCACACATGATTTTCATAATAGAAGACAGCTGATATATGACAAAGCCAAGTAACACCAAAAGCTCCTTGGAATTTGGCTTCCTCTGGAGGAAATCCTTGATCCCTCCAGGTAGTGACTTTGCCATAACCAGCTGAGTTCTTATGATATATTTCTGCGGCCTGCAGCAATCCCCCTTTCTTTTTTTAGAAAGAGGTTGATTATGATCAATAACAATTTGTAACCAATAACCTAAACAAAGACAAACATCCATAATCCATTTTTTTGGGAATGTGGGTGTAGTGTTCTAGGCTACGTACTTTTTTTTTCACTTTTTTTTTTTTTTTTTTTTTTTTAGAGCTGAGGACCGAACCCAAGGCCTTGAGCTTGCTAGGCAAGCGCTCTACCACTAAGTTAAATCCCCAACCCCTCTAGGCTACTTCTTGCTAATAGGGGTGCTGTATTCCTATGGGGATCCTGAGAAAATTCAGAATTATGGTTAAGTCCTGACTGAAATAGTCTATGAGGCTGCATTTTCTGAGCCAGTTAGTTGCCTTGAAACCATACTGGATGTTGGCTCATCTGGGCCATGGTGTCATCGGAGACCTTTCAGGAGGTGTTGGTTGATCAAACCTGATCCATCTTAACCTGGAACAAATCCATAGCCTCTGGCTTTCTGTGGAAACAAAAGCAGAGCCTCCTTCCCAAAACAACATATCCTTAGATCCAAATTTTGAAGTCAAGATACCTTTAAATATATATATATATGGGCTTAATTTAGCAGCCTTTACAATCAAATGTCTTTCTGCAGTTAAAAATACCAAAGACAACACAATCCAGATTCTCTGTGTAATACCCATCTTTATGTAGCTTATTTTTTATATTACTTTTACTTTCTCTTAAAGGCTTTATTTTTTAAAACTTTCTATTTTTTTATATAACTGTATATATTCCTTTTTCTCTCTTTTAAGCCTATGTACATTTTTACACACATTGTAAACCATTTAGAGGTTTATTTAATCTGAATCTGACTTATTATGAATCTATTGCTTTAAACTGCAGCATGACTAGGGCTAAAATAGCAGCTTTGGCTGCTGGCTCCACCCACCTCAGCTTCCTAACGTGGCAGAATTACATTTACAGCCAGCTCTGAGCACCATGCTCACCGCTGACTCTGGGAAGCCATGGGTCTATGCTTCTATCCAGCAGCGTGTAGCCCAGAAACCTCTTTTTTTTTCTTTTACTAGCAACAGCTTAATCTGTCTCGATGCAGTGCACTGTGCAGCTTGGAGATGCCACTGTGCACTGCAGTGGAAATCTGCCATGCTGCACTCAAGCCCACACGCCACTCGGAACCCTCCATACTGTAGCTCATGGCTAGCTTGAGAGGCACAACTAGGAAGCTGTTTTTAGCTCCATTTTAGAATCTTTTTTTTTTTTTTTAATAAAGCTTTCTCAGGTTTTAGGCCCCATGTTGGTCGCCTTTTGTAGCTGAAAGTTTTCCTGTGTCCTGCCCATTCCACAGCCACTCAGACCCAAGTAAACACACAGAGGCTTATATTAATTAAAACTGCTCGGCCATTAGCTCAGGCTTATTACTGACTAGCTCTTGCATTTAAATTAACCGATAATTCTTATTTATGTTTAGCCACGTGGCTTGGTACCTTTTCTCAGTTCTGCCTTCACATCTTGCTTCCTCTGTGTCTGTCTGGCAACTCCTGACTCAGCCTTCCTCTTCCCAGAATTCTCCTTATCTGCTTATCCTGCTTATACTTCCTGCCTGGCTACTGGCCAATCAGCGTTTTATTAAACCAGTGTACAAAAGCATTATTCCACAGCAAACATGCATGCAAATGCATGCTGCTCCCTGGATGGTGGGCTGGTATCTCTCTGCTCTCAACTATAGATGAGACCAGCTGCTTCAAGCTCCTGCCACTCGGACTTTGCTGCATGATAAGTGCAGCTTGAGCTGGAAGCCAGATAAACTCCTTTCTCCCTCAAACTGCTTTTTGTCAGGATAATTATCACAGCATGTGTGTGAAGCTAAGACAGTGTGCATGTGTGCTATGCATGAGTGTATCCACACATGTGGTTACATGTGGAGGCCAGAGGTGGCTGTTGAGATGCCCTCTTCTATCTATAGTTTTTTTCTTCCTTCCTTCCTTCCTTCCTTCCTTCCTTTCTGTCTTTTTTTTTTTTTTTCTTTGAAACAGGACCTCTTTTTGAACTCAGAGTCCACCATTTCAGTTAAGCTGCTAAACTGGCTGGCCAGAGAGTCTCTGGGATCAGCCCTGCCAGCCCAGGGTTTATAAATTTATGTGACCATGACCAGCTTTTGACATAGGTGCTGGGGACCCAAACTCAGTCCCCACAGTTGTGCAGCAAGCACCTTCCCCTAAGCAGTCTCTCCAGGGTCTGGATCCTTGAGGCCCAGGTGCTGACCTTGATTCTCAGCCCTGCCCGTGCCATACAGAATACTGGAAACACAGGCATGTAAAGGTGTGTCCTGTCAACTGCTGGGCTGTTGTCCCTTCTCTGTGTCTTCCTGTGACTACTGACTTTAAACATGAAAAGTTTTTATATTATAATTATTATGGTTTTCTGTGTATGAGTATCTTGACTGAACATACGTCTGTGTACCATATTCCTGGTGCCCAGGGAAGCCAGAAGAGGATCTCCTGAAACTGGAGTTATTGATGGTTGTGAACTGCTATGTTAGTGCTGGGAATTGAATCCGGTCCTCTGCAAGAGCAGTCAGTGCTCTTCACTGATGAGCCGTCTCTCCAGCCCCTAAACGTTGTTTTTTTGTTTTTTGTTTTTTTAACTCAGTTTTCTGCCACCAGACTTAAGAGCTTTTCATGCTGGCCAAAGCCATTTGACTGAATGCAGGTCTTGCTCCTAGTGGCTGGGAAAGGGCATTATTTAAACTGCAGGAATTTAGGTGCCACGGGGAGAATTAGCAAATGCAGAGATGGAAAACAATGGATCTATATTCACCGAAGACCAGCCTTCTCCTACTCACACCAGAGATGACTTGCAGGAGGGAGGGTTTCAGCCTCTGAAATGGCAAGCTGCACTGCTGTGGAGCTGGAACACACACACACACACACACACACACACACACACACACAGTCCCACTATGTAGCCCAGGCTAACCTTAAACTCATTGTCCTCTTGTCCTAGCGTCTTGAAGGCTGAGATCACAGCGATTTGCCACTATACCCAGCCGTGTATGTGTGTGTGTGTGTGTGTGTGTGTGTGTGTGTGTGTGTGTGTGTTGTTCCTCAGGCACTGTCCATCTTTCCCAGACGGTGTATCTCCCTGTCTTGGAGCTCTGAGCCAGTAGATTAGGCAGACTGGCCAATAAGCTCCACAAGCCCACCTGTCTGCTTCCTCAGCACTGGGATTGCAAGTGTGTGCTACTATGCCTAACTTTTTTAAGGTGTGTTCTAAGGACTGACCTCAGGTCCACACACTTGAAGGCAAGCGCTTACCAACTGAGCAATCTCCCTAGGCCTACAACTTATTATTATTTTTTTTTAAGATTGGGTTCTCCCAGTGTTGCCCATGATGTGCTCATGTGACCCTCCTGCCTCTACCTCCTGAGTGCTAAGATCACAGGCATGCACGGCTTTGCTCAACTGGGATTACATTTTAATTTTATCCATTTGCGAAAACACATGTGCATCAGCTGGTTTGGATGAGTCCTTGACTCCCAGTGTGATTGGTTTCCGGCCATTTTCACAGAGGGAGGCTGTCAAGAACTTCCCTTGGAGAGTGGGCACAGCAGCAGCAGAACTCCCCTTGACAAGTCAATCTGGAATGGCTACACGTGCACCTTGTCTTCTTAGGCTTCCTCTTTCCTTTGGAATCATCGCCAGCCTCGTTACATCATCACTGTGAGACCAAGGGCAGCCACTGTTGCAGCGTGGCTCTGCTTCTCTGGCCGTGGTTCAGAGTTGGCACTGATCCAACCTGGGCCACTTAGGGCCCTTTCTGAGCCCCTTTTGATACCAACAACTCGGGGCCTGAGGACAGTCAACCTCCAGTCTGCCACAAGTAATAAATCTACCGGATGGAGAAGCTGGAGTTAGAGGTAGCCACGTTGTTAGCCTGGCTGAGTGGAAAAGAGTGACAACAATCTTCAGAGACGAGCAAACAGGAGAAAGTTCTGTGACATTCCTCTGTCTGATTCAGTTTTCCCTAGGGACCAGCTACCCAGCCATAGCCTGGCTGTTCTTTCTTTGGTAACCAGAGTAACACACCTCCACTTTGTTTGACATCTACAACCCAAAGAGCTCAGATTGATAAGTAGACCAACCTTCACTCTGCAGTTGAAGCAGCAGATGACGAGGAAGCCCTGGCCTCCCTAAGGCAGAACTCAGTGACCGCAGGCTAGACTCAAGTCACAGATTTCCCAGAGGTGGCTCCCACTTGTTTCTGCACAGCTGCTACTCTCTTGAGGCTTCATGGCATTTTTTTTTTTCAAGACATGGTTTCTCTGTGTAGTCCTGACTGACCTGGAACTTGCTCTGTAGACCAGGCTGTCCTCGAACTCAGAGATCTGCCTACCTCCGCCTCCTCAGTGCTGGGATCAGAGCATGCACCACCATGGCCCGACCTCGCTTCATGGCATTAAAAAAAAAATTATTAATTTTTATGTGGCATTTTACCTGCATGTATGTCTGTGTGAGGGTGCCAGATCCCCTGGAATCAGAGTTACAGACAGCTGTGGGGGCTGAGAAGTGAACCCAGGTCCTCTGGAAGAGCAGCCAATGCTCTTAACCATCTCTCCAGCCATCTCTCCAGCCATCTCTCCAGTCATCTCTCTAGCCTCACTTCAGGCCTTTTTAAATCCAAGGGAGATCTCCAAAATCCTCAGTTAGAGGGAAATGGCACTGTACTGCCTCCTGGCAACAAAACAACAACAAAAAACGTAACCAGGGAAACATAACTGGAGACCCAGGACCTTAGGGTCGGCATAGGAAAGTGAGATAGAAGAATAATGTCCACCTTGTGAGAGGCGGAAGGAAACGGCGTCTGCTGAGGCCCTTCTCTCACACAAAGACGACAGCAGGAAAGTGGGTCTTTACCTCTTTTGCAAAACCTTCATGCAAGATCCACATGAAACAGAGCCATAAATGTCTTCCTAAGCACAGCTAAAAAGAGATCAGACAGCCATGCAGGTGCTGGCTGCCTGTGGATTCCCAGGCCTAGCTGACCGCAGAGTTCACCATTCCTTTTAACAGGCATCAGATGGCTTATGAAAGAGACCAGGCGCCCTGTCTGCACCGCGCAGTTCCCTGCAGACACCCTTGGCTCCCGCAGCTGACACCTCCCGACCCTTGGGCACCCAACTCCTTCACTTCCCAGACCCAGCCCTCCTTCTAAGTCCTTACGGTGCCCCAGCATGCCAACAGGGCTGCCGAGTGCCTCTCAGTCATCCTGAAAATCCAGGGCAACAGAGAGGTGTAATAGGCCCTTCAGGCATGGGCTAGATGTCATAGCTACTTTTCCTGTTGTGATAAAATATTCTCACAAAAGCCACTCGAAGAAAGATGGGTTTCTTTTGCTTCACAGTCTGAGGAATAGTCCATCATGGTGGGAGTTAAGGTGGCAGGGGCTTGAAACTGCTGGCCACCCTGGACCTGGGGAGGAATGGAGAGCGACGAAGGCCTACCACAGCAGCTCCTTCTCTCTTCATCTACAGTCCAGGATCCCAGCCAGGGAACAGCCCCACCCACCAGGGACAGGTCTTCCCTCCTCCACAGCCACGGAGTGGTGGTCCCCAAGACCTGACTTGCCAAAGGCAGCTTTTGAAAATCCCTGAGGGAATTGCATCCTCGCAGGAGACTGTGGCTGATGGACACACAATTCGGTGAGCCTTCTCCGGGCTACCAAATGCTGACTAGGTGTTCACCCAAGCCAGGCGGACTCTCAGGGCCCCCCCCCAGGAATGCATGGGAACCAGAGGCTCTAGTCCTGACATTGCCCAGCCACTCATCAGTGGTGCTGATGCAGGGAACCTGGGGAGGAAATCTAAAGCCAGGCCCTGAGGAGTGTTCGCAGTCATACCTCAGAGCACGGCATGATGTGCCATCACCATCCCTAGATGTTGCACTTTGTCCATTTGGAGGAGCCCTGGTACCCATCTGCATGTGGGCTTCCCCTCCTGTGGCTCCCAGAGGACCCTGTTGCCTAGCCTGTGCCCACTTTTTTTTTTTTTTCGTTTTTTTTGAGACAGGGTTTCTCTGTGTAGCTTTGCACCTTTCCTGGAACTCACTCTGTAGCCCAGGTTGACCTTGAACTCACAAAGATCCGCCTGCCTCTGCCTCCCAAGTGCTGGGATTAAAGGTGTGGGCCACCACTGCCCAAGAGAATGTACTGGATTAGCAATTACATTTTCTTCTTTTTTTTTTTTTTTTTTTTTGGTTTTTTGAGACAGGGTTTCTCTGTGTAGCTTTGTGCCTTTCCTGGAACTCACTCTGTAGCCCAGGCTGGCCTCGAATTCACAGAGATCCTCCTGGCTCTGCCTCCCGAGTGCTGGGATTAAAGGCGTGTGCCACCACCGCCCGGCTGCCTGTGCCCACTCTTAAGAGCCCCTTAACTCCAGATTTTGATTCTGACCCAACAAAAGCAAGCCTCAACCCAGTCCTAGATTTTTTTCTTTTTCTTTCTTTCACCTTTAAGCAGGGTCTCACTGTGTAGCCCTGGCTGTTCTAGAACTCCCTGTGTAGACCAGGCTGTCCTCAGACTCAGATCTGCCTGCCTCTGCCTCCCTAGTGGTGGGATCAAGGCATGCATGACCAACCTTTTCTTTAAAAAAAAAAAAAAATAGGATCTATCTAGCTCAGCTGATCTACAACTCTGGAGGCCTCCAAATGGGTTTACAGGCCTGCGCCACCACACCTGGTTCATTCAGCTCCAAGGAATCACAGGCAGGGCTTTGTGTGCACTGGGCAAACATTGTACAAGCGTATCCCCAACCTGACTACTAAATAATCTTTTTTTAAAATTTGTTTTTGTTTTTATTTTTGAGACAGGGTTTCTCTGTGTAGCCCTGGATGTCCTGGAACTCACTCTGTAGACCAGGCTGGCCTCGAACTCACAGAGATCCGCCTGCCTCTGCCTCCTGAACACTGGGATTAAAGATGTATACCACCACCGCCCAACTCTTTTTTTTTTCAGTCTTTGTTTCTTAAGAATATTTAATATAGTGGGTTGGTGGTGGCACACGCCTTTAGTCCCAGCACTCAGGAGGCAGAGGCAGGCAAATCTCTGTGAGTTCGAGGCCAGCCTGGTCTACAGAGTGAGCTCCAGGACAGCCAGGGATACCCAGAGAAGTCCTCTCTCAAAATAAATAAATAAATAAATAAATAAATAAATAAATAAATAAATAAA
>CABHPH010127655.1:0-20983 GCA_902168325.1 Peromyscus nudipes
CCCCCCCACACACACACACACACTCATGTTTGCTCATTGCCATACTGGTGATCCTATTTTGGGATGCTGTGGAACTTTTATGAGGAGAGCTGTGACCTGGCTGGCAGAGGTAAGTCACAATCCAGTCCCCAGTTCCAGCAGCCTTGTGAGCTGGCCCCCCTGTGATGTGAAGAATTGTGTTCCCACATCCTCTTGTGAGCAGGGAGCTGTCCCTTTGTGCCCTCCCTGACTAATGGATGGAAATTCCCTAAAACCCTGAGCCCAAATAAATGCTTCCTTCCTTGTTTCTGTCTGGTATTTTGGTCGCTAAGTCATCTTTCCTAGGAGGGCAGCCGCTGTCTAACGTTCTTCTTCCTCCATGTATATTTCCCACGGTTTTCCGTCTCACTTAATTTCTACCAGTGCCAGCAAGCACTGTGTAGACTTTGAAAACAGCAAAGGCTTGGAAAGTGAGCAGCCGCAGCAACGGTGGACTTTTCCCACTCAAGCAGGGAAGTAGATCCACAGCTGCAGACAGTCCTCCTCCCGGATAAACCCCTATTTATTGGGTGGCGGTAATCTTTATCCTCAGGTGAATAAATGGCAAGTCACATGCATGCTGGACTCTTGGTTGTAGCAATGACTGTAGCAAAGACCTGTCTTAGTAAGTTCAGACAATAATCTTTCCCATCCTGTTCCCCATTCTGCTGATTTTGTTTTTCTTATAGTCATAACTTATCAACTTGAACACTCCTTTGAGCATTTAGGAATGTTTGCAAATGCGGTAACTCCCACTTTCACTGACCGTGGTCATGTAAGTTGGCTTCAGTGTTTGAACACGTGGTCTCCGATTGGTGGTGCTTTTTGGATACGTTTAGAAGGGGTGGTCTTGATGGAAGAAGTCTGCCACTGGGGGAAGGCTTTGATAGTTCAAAGCCTTATGGCATTTCCAGTGCATTCTTTGCTTTATGCTTTAGACTCAAGATGTGAGCTCTCAGCTTGTTGCTCCAGCTGCTATGCCCATGCTCTACCATTATGAACTCTCACCATTTGGAACCATAGGCCACACCACATAAACTATTCTATAAGTTGACTTGGTCATGGTGTTTTATCACAGCAATAGAAACACTGACTTTTTAAAAAAGTTCTATTTAAAATCTAGTGTTTTTGTTTGTTTGTTTTTTGCAACTTTATGAAATTCTGGGAGAGACTCTCTAAAACCCCCAAAAAGTCCCACCGTGGCTTTTAAGCACTCCCAGGCTATATGCTGCTCTGTGTTGTAATCTGCTAAATAAGCATGATTATTTTTCTTGGAGATGGTAGAGATCAAACCCAAATCTGTGTGCTAGTCAAGCACTCTGCCACAGAGCCCCAACCTTAGCCCACAATGCAGTTCCTAGATTATAAGCATATTCTGACAGAAGTAAAATTTTCTTCACAAGCTATATTTTTACCTAGTAATATATAATTACTTTATATGCATATAGTATATACAGCATATATGTACATATAATGTGTATGTGTATAAATAATGTATATGCAGATATTTACAATATAAGCAACCTTGGGCAAACATTAAGTGATTCTAGCATACCTCTTGTCTTTGTTCCTCTGTGAATTACCTTTGATTCTTTGCCAATGGTCTCTACCTAAATTCATTAAATCAAGCAAAAACATCCCACATCAAAAATTCCTTGCTCAATAACAATCATATTATATTTTAAGATGAAAAAAGAACCTTTGATAAATAGACTTTACCCAGTCTATCGCTTTTCTGATTGCTATTGACAAAATACCTAAAAGAAGAACAAGAGAAGCATTTGTTTTGGACTCCTCACTTACGTGGTTAGGCTACTAAGGCGAGGAAGACATGGCAGCAGAGGGCTACGGTGGGAGCATTTCCTCACCTCGCATCGCAGAGGTCAACCCTCAGCTTTCTCCTTTTCCCCATGGATTCTGTCAGTGATGTCCTCGTTGAAACCTCTGAAGATGCCCTCCCAGACTTACAGAGATGGCATCCAGTCAAGGTGACAATGACATGGACCTAGCGATAGCCTCCATCAGAAGGTAGAACAGAGAGGGTTTGTTTCGTGTTCATCCCACCCGGGACTCTGGATATTTATCTTAGATTACGTGGATTAGAAACTTATGGAGCTCATATCTGAACTTAAAATCTTCACCAATTTCAAGGACATTAAAATATTAATACTGCGTGTTTCACCTACTTTTTTTGCTATAATTTGAAAGTAATTGAATTCTAGATTTAAGCTTGAGCATTAATACACAGAAAGGTAAATTTCTGTGATTCGGTACATGGTTACAAAAGTTGAAAATATCAGCCAGTAGTAATTACTATTGTTATAAAGCATAAAACAAAATGCTACTAGTAGTTTTATTATAAAATGTCAACTTTGATGCTAACCAAAGGACTAAAAAAAATTAAGGAAACCAAAAACAAACAAAGCCAACTATGGAGCCTCTGCTCCATAGTCTTTTCTTTCTGTCTATCACTAGTGTATAGCTATAAGAATTCAATTCTAGGACATCAGTTCCTTTCTCAAATATTTGCAAGTAATATATTTGCTCAAGAATAAATAAACTTTCTTTCATCATAAAAGGATAAATATGATTCAACACTTAATCATTTTCACCTTAGCTCTGCCTTGTGCATTTTATACACCAGAATAATTCTGAACTACTGTGGAATACAAATTCACACATCTTTACATTTTATTTTGTGTGATCAAATTTGTGTGACTTCATAAAGTTATATGTAATAATCTATATGAATATTACATTATATTTCTAGTTTTATCTTTTTTGTCAAAATTCACTACCAGTATACCATTAAAAGATAATAATATTGTTTGAGTTATTTTTGTTTTCATAGTGATTAAATGTAGAATCAAGTAGTCCATAACTTTTAGAACCAATGTTTATATTTTGATAAGAAAATAAAAGAGAAAGGATGAAAATGTACCAAGAATAAAACACACTGTCTTCAATCCCCATTCCAAACTTAACACAACACAGCATTCCTATCCTGAAGCAAGAAAGGAACTGGACCATTTAAACAAAGAATATGAAAAGAAATTAAAAACATACAAAACAAATATGCAGGAAATTTGTAATACTATTAAGTCATCAAATCAATAAATTCTAGCTATAGAAGAATAATCCCAGGTCAGTGTCATAGACCAGATCCTCAATGGCATCACAGAAGAAAACTTCTTGTACTAAGAGAAACACACCCACAGAGATACAAGAAGCATGATGAATACCAAGTAAAAACAGAAAAGTAATTCCCAGTAGCATATTACTGTGAAAACACTCAATATTTAGAACAAAAAAAAGAGAATAATAATGTAAGCTGTAAGAAAAAAATACACAAGCCATATACAAAGGATATAAAGCTATCAGAATAATAACTGATTTCTTGATCAAAACTTTAAAAGCCTGAAGAAACTGGCATAAAGTACTACAAGTTCTAGAAGACGATGGAGGCAAACCCGGACTACTGTACCCAGCTAAACCACTTGCCATAGAAGAAGGAGGAATAAAGTCTCTCTATGATATAAACAAGCTGAAAGATTTCATGTCCACTAAATCAGCCTTCCTGGGATTACTGGGAGCAATAAATGGAATGAGAGAGGAACGGGCACAGCCAAGAGAGAAGGAAGGTAAATAAAATCAAACTGTAAATCCTGAAACACAAAATAGGACTAAGAACACAAACAACAAAAATGTCAAAGGACAACAACGACATCAATCTGTGCACACCTTTCCACGATGACTTTAAAAATTAGTGGCCTCAGTCACCCATCAAAAGACATGGGTTGCTTACATGATTTCAGAAAAAAATGATTTAAGAAAAACTAGTCATTTTATTGTCTACAGGAAACTCATATTATCTTCCAGGACAAGGACCCATCTTAAAGTGAAGGGGTGGAGAAAAGCACCCCAAGACAGGAGACCAGTCAACAAGCAGGTGCACCATCATACTATCTGACTTTAAACCTAAATTAATCAAAGAGATAAAGGACACTCTGTTCCAATCAAGAGAACAGTTAACCAAGAAGATACTACAATCTGAAATGGATGTGCACCAAAATCTCGAACACGCAGTTTTATAAAAAGCATATTTCTGGACTTCAAGACACAGATGGACACAGCTCATAGTAGGCAAGTTCAATTCCACCCTTTCTCCAATAGACAGATCATTAGGAAAAAAATAAATAGAGAAACAACCAGATTAAATGACATCACATCTGCAATGAATCTAACTACACCCCAGCACCAGAGAACGTACATTCTACTCCAAAGCCCACAGAAGATTCTCTAAAACAGACTACACACTGGGTACTAACAAATCTCAACAAGTAGAGAAGAACTGAAATACTTCCATGGATGCTGTCTGACCACAGTGAAACAAAGCTGGATGCCACATAAATTCAGGGAGATTAAACACAGAATAATGAATGGGTCCAAGAAGAAATTAAGAAAGAAATGCTTACAAAATTCCTGAATGGGGAAGTGACAGCCAAGTTAATCATGGCTGAAGCTTCTCCAGAGCTAAAACTCCAACCTGTTAAAGTTATTTGAGATAATTTCACACTCAAGTGGAAGTGAAGGGGAGAATGAAGGGATGCACAAACATCCAGGAGGGCTGAGCGTTCATCAGGAAGGGTCTCAGCTGATCCAGCTGTTCCTTGCAGGTGTGAAACTGACACAACCACTAGGTGCAAGCATGCAGAGGCAGCTGACTTTAAAGACCTGTGTGAGCAGTGAGATAAAACAGTTCCCTGAACCCAGTGAGCTTGCAGTTTAGCACGGAAGACCCAGCAGAAGGATTTCACTAAGTGTGCTAATAAACAGAAGATGGAGTGACTCTAGATGTCCAAGGAAAGCTTTCCTTGTGGGTAATGACATTTCAGCTGGGCCGGATGGAAAACCTATGCATGAGCTGAGGAAGCCTTTCCTGATGGGGAAGACACTAGGAAAGATGGCAGCGAGGCACAGCAAATCAGGGCACCATGTAGTTGGAAATGGCCGAGGAATCTGCTGACACATCTTAGCAGAACCCCAGTGTGACGTGCTTATGTACTTTTCTGAAAAAAAATTCATTAACATCTACGGACTCCAAAGTCTTTCGAGGTAGACAGAAAGACTGAAAAGCAAATTAAGTATAATTAAAACATTCTACATAAAGATTAAAGTCTTCAGTTAAGTCACTATGCCAGGTCAATGTAAGTACTCAATGGCAATTTATTCTAAGATTAATTGAACAGATTTTTTTTATCGACTCATCTAAATATGTGAAGATGTTCGAGAGTTAAAAACTGATTAAGAATCTAATGTACTCCTAATTAAAATGACTCATCTTGAGCATGATAATTACAAATTAAAAGGTCGGGGGACAGGAAGTCACATGCTACATTTGAGAGAAAAAAAAAAACCTAAGCAGATAGAATTAAAAAAAACAGATATGCCTGAATAACATTCAGTTTATGAAATTTGATTTACCAACATTAAAAAAAAAAGACCTCAAAGCTTGTGGCCTGCATACACAGGATAGTAGGATTAACTACAAGCAAATAATGGGCTAATTTTAGGGGAAGATTAGAGACAGTGAGTGAGGAAATTGAAAATAAATGAGGAAAACATGAAAGGCTTATAAAATGATCTCCTAAATGAGGTCTCACATCTCACATTAAGCACAAGTAAATTCTTAAGCCCTGGGCTTAAGTTAACACAGAATCCCAGAACTGCAACCTTCAACAGGCTTAACAAACTCCCTAAAGGGAACAGACTAGAAGACCTGGCATTTCTATAGCATTTCACAGATAAAGTTTGTACTTGTCGTGATGTGACATGAGGGCGTTTGATAGAATGCGGTGGCCACAATGGCACTCAACACCCCCTATTTAACAGTCTGAAGCTGGGATGTGATGATTGGCAGATCACTGGCTCAGTCTTTTCATCAAACCATCACGCTGCAGTAGCAACTGCCTACTTAGTCACCTATGGCAATCAGTCCCACACTACAGCCCCGCGGAGTTTATGCAGAACTATTCCATTAGTGGGCCCCAATTTTGAGTCAGACTAAATTCAGCCGAAGTAATTTCTAGAAAAGTGAGGCTTTTCAAGGACATCGCCACTGGTGGTTTTATGAGCCAGACAAGCCTGTTCTTAGCATTTTAACTTTCACTTTTCAAAATGAAGTTTAAATATTCTTCCACATCCCTGAAAGACATGACATTTAGGAGACAGAAAGAAGCCCTACACTGAGGTGACTTAACTTGCTGAAAATTGAGTACATCTGAACTGATTCCTCATGATGAGGTGACATAATACTCTTACCCTCTCAGGTCACTGGGTTTAAATAAAAATACTCAAGTATATACATTTCTCCTATTCTAGTCTGGTCCAGGACAGCAGACTCAGTGTGAAAGTAGTTAACTGTTAAACAGCATTACAATATTCTTTCATACACTTCATACCCACAAGGCATTCCTCACAGAAGGAAATCCCAGGTCACAGGACTACTTGAAGTTCCCATTCTGGGGACATTATTATAACATCAGTCACCTGTAGTTCCCTTGAAACACGTGATTGTGAGCAACCAATTGATCAAGCGTCTTCCATGAAACCTTTTAATTGAAGTATTCCTTCTAGACTATATGCACTAGGCTTGAATGGTTAAATGGCCACACAAACTAATACAGACAGAGAGTTCCCAGATTTCCTTGTTTGTACTGGGGATTAGACTCAGGGTCTTAAGATTAGGTTATTGCTCTATTTCTAAGAGAATCCCAAGCACATTATTTATTTATATTTTTTTATTCTGAGACAGGATCTCTTTAATTGCCCAAAGCTGGCTTTGAAAATAACTGTATAGCCCAGACAGGCATCTAACTTGGCATCTTCCTGTCTCAGCCTCCTGAGTAGTTGGGATTATAGAAATGGATGCCGTGCCCAAGTGCTATAATGTTTCTTACAATTCACATCCTACAGATGACATCACAGCCAAAACAATGCTGTGCAATGAGGCAGCCCCAGCATGTGGATCTGTAAGGCACTTGAAACACAATGAGTCTGAACTGAGCTGCACTGCAGGCATAATATGCATGTCAGACTTTAAAGAAGGTGTTCAAAAGTGCATTTTCCCATCATGACCCTGACTCCCCTTGCTCCTATAATCCCTCCTCCTTCTCTTCAACTGAACTCCAGGAACTTGGCCAAGTGCTTGGCTGTGGGGTCTCTGCATCTGCTGCCACCAGTCACTGGATGTAGGTTCTATGATGACAATTAGGGTCGACACCAATCTGAGTACAGTTGGGAACTCATGGACTCTGGACTCACAGCTGGGGAGCCTGCATGGGACCCCACCAGGCCCTCTGAATGTGGGTGACAGTTGTGTGGCTTGATGCGTTTGTGGGTTCCCTGGCAACAAGACAAGGACGTATCTGAGGTACGAGAACTAGTTTTTTAGAGCCCATTCCTTATGGTGCAATGCCTTACTCGGCTATGATGCAGGGGGGGAGGGGTCCTGCCCCAACTTGGTATGCCAGTCTGTGTTGACTACCCAAGGGAGGCCTTCCCCACTATGAGGAGGGGATGAGGGTGGAATAGGGGGATGTGGCAGGGAATGGGAGAAGGGAAGGGACGGGGAACAGGGATTGGTATGTAAAATGAAAAAAAAATTCAAATAAATAAAAATAAATAAATAAATAAATAAAAAGTGCACTTCCTATTTTAACCATTGTTATAGTAACTGTATTAAAAGGTAGCATTTTATGTACCTAAGATTGAATCATTATCACATAGGTGCCGCTGGTTTACATTTACTTACTAGTGTTGACAAAAGAAAAATTAAAATTATCCATGTGACTTGGTATGGTGGTTTGAATAGGTAAGCCCCCCCTAGACTCATGTGCTTGAATGCTTGGTCCATAGGAAGTAGTGCTATTAGGAGGTGTGTAGCCTTGTTGGAGGAGGTGTGTCACTGTGGGGGTGGGCTTTGAGGTCTTATATGCTCAAGCTATGCCCAGTGTGGTATACAGTCTCCTCTGCTGCATGCTGATCGAGATGTAGAAATCCCAGGTAACTCTCTAGCATCATGTCTGCCTGCAAACCACCATGCCCTGCTTGACAAGAAAGGACTAAACCTCTGAAACTGTAAACCAGCCCCAATTAAATGTTTCCTTTATGAGAGTTGCTGTGGTCATGGTGTCTCTTCATAGTGATAGAAACCCAAACTAAGACCCTTGAATTATTTTCTTTGAACAGTGCTAGTACAGACTGTTTAAAGTAAAAGGTGGTCCACTGGGCTGAGCAAGGTGACACAAACCTTTAATCTTAGTACTCAGGAGGCAGAGGCAGGGAGAGTTCTGTGGGTTTGAGGCCAGCGAGGTATACATAGCAAGTTCCAGATCAGCCAGAACTATATAGTGTCTCAAAAACAAAGAAAAACAACAACAACAAAACTGCTTATTACCATCCTTTTTTAAAAAGAAGCATCAAAATTTCTGGCATTGCAGGAAGTACAAAATGAGAGAGGTACAGAATTTCACACATCAAAGATGGAGAGGAAACACAACAGTCTCTTTTTGATCATTAATTGTACTGTGTTCTATGGAGTATATGTCATATTTGGAAACTGTGGGATAAATAAACACACATGTAGTACCAATGTTATCACCTCACACAGAACACAGGATATCGACTGGCATAATGGCCTGTATGGTGATTATTATTAAATTATAAAATTAATATCTGAGTTATATTATCTGTATTATTTTCTGCTCTAACCTAACATGCTTTTCAAATCCCATTAGATATTTAATTGAGAGTATTACTGAGAATTTTATTAAGCCTTTTAAAATTCATCCATAAATTGAATATTCAGTTAAAATTTAGGCAGCTGCTTCTGGGTACATATATGATATAGAAATGTGCATTAACATTTTATTTCAAAATATTGATCTGTATTTTAAGTGAAGGTAAAGACACTTTGTCCTAGAACTGAAAGAGAATCCTCAAAAGATTGTAACATTTTTCACCAATCTGTTCACATAATTCATTTCCAAGGAATATTTAAAATTTTCCCTAGAGATCTTTTCTTCTTCTAACCTCATCGCTTTTATTTCCCATCTTCTTGGGATCAAATATTTTCTTTGATTCTAAATCTGATCTCTCA
Source organism: Peromyscus nudipes (assembly GCA_902168325.1). Taxonomy (NCBI): domain Eukaryota; kingdom Metazoa; phylum Chordata; class Mammalia; order Rodentia; family Cricetidae; genus Peromyscus; species Peromyscus nudipes. Next base: position 9,179 of record CABHPH010127655.1, read on the forward strand.
AAAGTCAGTAGTGACTGAGGATGTAGCTCAATAGTGCTCGTCATGTGTAAGGGTCAGGTCTTACTGCCGCCATCATAAAAAGAATAGTGTGTTTTTTTAAATTATTTTTTAGATTGTGTGTGTGTGTGTGTGTGTGTGTTTGCATTCCCTTGAGTAGTATGTCAAAAGGTTTAGAGCATCCTTCACAGAACCTCCGAGCTGGAGCAATTGGAACTCTCTCCTCTACAACCAGGAAAAATAGATGCCTGCATGTTGAACACATTTTCAAAGCATCAAAGCCAATCATGAAGTTTTTACTGTAAATGAAGAAACACTTCATTGTAATCTCAAAGTTGAAGAAAACATATTGATTTTAAAATCACATGTAAACCTATTAGTAACGTATTTTTAAAGCAGAAAAACATGAAACTAGAGAACACATCATAGTCATTTCCACACAGTCTGCTTAGGTTGCATTGAGTCTGAATAGCAGAATTGACACAAACACAAAGCCTTACCTCCCATCTCGGTCCCAGTCATATACTTCTACTTTGATGGTTCTGCCAAGAGAAAAAAAAACACACATGAAAATGGTTTAAATAAAATAATATGATCCGATAATATACTATTAAAATAATATGATCTGAATTTATAAAATAAAATTCCATCAGTTGTTCTTAGAGAACATAGGCTTATAAGTTTCACAAAGTAAATTGAAGCTGATTTAGCTAATTTCATTACTACAATTAAATTTACATCTTAAAGTCAGCTTCAAGAATGTATATTAATTCTTCAGTATGTAGAGAAAGTATGTGGACAACGTATCTTGGAGACCAGTGTCTTGGCACATGTTTCTCAAATTCACATCAATTAGAGTCACCTGAAGATTTCACCACACTGTAGCTTATTAGACCACTTCCACAGAGCTTCTGGTTCAACAGAATCTGAGTTGGGGTTTGGGAACCTTAATTTTACAAGGTGACCAGGTAGTGTTAACATTGCTAATCAGAAAACATACAAGAATTGCTTTCTTAGGATAAGAACGAACCCATTAAATAAAGTAGCCCCATCCACCAAATAATATCATACATTTAAAAGTAAACATGATGATACACTACTTACAGTTCTTAGTATGATATTGGTTAATAGAATAAACCATCCTGGAATGCAGTGGTGTACTTGATGCTGAGTCATTGGAATCAGGCAGTCATGGTCAGCCTGAGCTACACAGAAAGGCCCTGTCTCAACACTCCCTAAAAAACAATGTTCTGTTTGTTTGCTAATATACATGTAGTAAGACTAGTAAAATAACAAACAGACTGAAATTTTATTTTTATTTATATACGTTTAGTTTGGATTCTATAGAGGTTTTTACCCAATAGTCTACCATGAGCTTCCAATAAAGGAAAACTTCAGTCTTATGAACTTTCAAGTATGCTGAAGGATCAGCATCATTGGGTGGACCTTGTTAAAATGCCTTCTCTGTAGCTATAGGACCATTTTATGAGCCCACGAGCACAGTCACACCCAATTTCAAGGAGTGACAGCACTCTAGCCAATGTCCTGTTCATGGTGGACACCTAAGTGCTGCACTCTACCAGGACAGGCCGCTGAGGCAATGGCAGCTTAGGGCAATGAGAATTTAGGAATTACATTTGAATAGTACATTAAAAGCTAACTAACAATCAATGTATTTTTAGCACTTGACACATGTTTATCTTGGGGGAAAAAAACAGTCCAATTAATCAAGCTTTAACTAGCTAAAATTATATCTATTTCCCAAAGCATTGGATTAAAGCCAAGTTGCTTGATAATTTTGTTGAATAACTCATCCATGCTTTTGTAGAAAATATAGATGTTTACTAAAGTGAAGAAGCCACCTTCATAAAAACACAATGTGGACTAGATCCCAGTTCCATGGACCATGAACTGCAAGCTCAGTTTGGAAGTCTCAGCTGTCTTACCTGTCATAATCCCCATTGCACAATGCTCTGACTGAGATCTTGAAGGCTTGCCACACAGGATTCAGAGTGTTTTTGACAACTTCTGTCTTGTGACAAATTGTAAAACTGTGAAAAGAGTTTTCTATTATGAAGTTATAAATAGATGATAGATACATGTAATGACATAAAATTATATATCAATGATTCACTTATGATGCATTATTTTATCAGCCATTCCTCTCCAAGGGCAGTTAGTGGTGTGCATCCCTGGTTGCTACCACTGCCTGAGTTAATATAAAACATAGATTTATAAACTTGTGAGATCTGCTCCTTAGAATATAAAAAATGAGATATGGCAATATTTACCCCAAATAATTTTCTGCAAAGTCAACAAATCTTAATGCTATTTTATAGAAACCTAAGGTACTCAATAGTCATTAGGTTTGTCAAATTTGTTTAAGGTAAAGTCAAAATTTATGTTACAATCTTGGAGTCACCAGATGTGGAATTAAATAGTTTCACATTAGGAATCTTTCCTCCTAAGAAAGTGACTCCTCTGCTCAAGGAGACAATCATAAGCCAGGAATTTTTTTTTTTTTTATTAATCATTCTCATGTCTAGCACACTATGTGAGGTTGGGGACATAAAACTCTCACTAGTAAGAATCCCACGGCTAGGGTGATGAGTGGAAGTCCTGACTGGATTCTGATGCAACTTTCCTAGTAGTCAGGAGTCTTGTGTAAATATAGGGCTGTGTATATGTGTGTACTACCGACAGAGTCACACAAAAACATTCTTAATAAGTAACCTATATGTGAAGCTCCTTACCAAACATGCTACTTGTAAAGGAAAAACTATTACCTAGTTATGAAATAGAGTGTGATAAAATCAATAGGAAATTCAGAAAATTGGAATTTATGATTTTAGAATTTTAAATTTAGAATTTTAATCACTGTTTCCAGCACAGATTGTTTTAATCTGTTAGCTGAAAGGCAAATTTAGAAGTAGCTTCATATTTAAATAATGTTAAAAACAAAGGAAAAAATCTTGCACTGAAAAATACATGTAAAAATGAGCCATATTAAAAATTATTTTTCGGGAGGGGGGCAAGGCGGGAGGGGGGAGAATGGGGGAATCTATGGCTGATATGTAAAGTTGAATTATATTGTAAAATAAAATAAAATAAATTCAAAAAAAGATGTGATCCTTGATAATTATATTTTACTCAGCAAAAAAAATTATTTTTTCACTCAAATTTCATAAAAAACAAAAACCATATATAAATGCTTTAATATATATCCATTAATATGTTTTGATACAGATGGTAAACTAGTTTTCTATAAATGTGAAAATATGTCTGAAATAAGATGTATCAATTTTAAGAACTCAGTTTCAATGATTTGGAAATTTGGAATAGTTTCACTTTTGAAAAAATATAGATTTCATTTGATTAAAAACTATGACTTAATAAGCATAATATATTTTCATAACAAAAACTTCATTAAATGTGTGATAAGCTGAAATCATACGAGTATAACATTTTTAGAAAAATAAGTAAGAGAACTCAAGGAACACACAGTTCAATCAGGACACAGAACACTAAGACTGAAGAAATTCTGTCTGCCTGCTAACTTCTTCCTAGGTGGGGAAGAGCTAAACTTAAACTCCATTTCCTCCACTTTCAACTTCTAAGTAACATTTTCTCTTTAGATAATATTTCACTATGCATTGTTAAGACAAACAAAAATGTATAAAACAATATTAATAATAGATAATGGTTATGCTCTGATGTGTTAGAAACTTTGACTTGAGTTTGGATAGTAACTGATTAATCCTTACTTCTGTGAGGTAGATCAACCCACTTATAGAACAGAAAACTCTAAGTACATGTTACCAGAGTCATTAAGTATCAGACATGAGTTGCTTCTTGGCAACAGACTCTCAGTCATACTTTTAGCTACTAAGTTTCTCATAAATATGAACAGTATGACATGAACCACAGGAATGAATAATCAGAGGTAGAGCTAGGCACAGCAAACTCAGTACACACCCATCTAGTCACGAGTGGTAAACACTACAGCACACTGAAACACTTCACTGAGCTTTACACTCCAAGGTTTCTAGGAAAATCATTGTAGCACAGAATAACACATGCCTCCCCACCCCACTCTCCTCCACAACAAATGGTTTCCGTCCAATTCTATGGAAAACACATTTGCTAATTCAGGTTTCTACAAAATGCATCATTCTACATTGCTAAAAGAAAGCAAACGTTTATAAAAAGTGAAAAGGAAGCAGAAACTAATTTATATGTTAAACATAAATGCTTATGAAACTAGTCATGGAAATGAAAACGATCACATCATCTTTAGAATGTCATATATTTTATTCCATTTACCAACTTGATGTCCAAAAGAAAAAAAATAGCACAAACATCAGCATTACCATAGTCCTGAGCAGAGTAGAAGACATACCCACCTTCCGTCCTCATTACTTCTATAAAATACAAGGAAAGGGTCGGACTTTCCAAAGAAATCCTTCTTATCCAATTTATTTGCACAAAACTGCATCAAGACAGCATCCTGAAAACAAAATTAATAATACAGCTCAAAATCTGGAACAGGAATAACTAGAAACTACAGATCACAAACAAGATTTGACAAGAAAAACACATTTGTTATTTTGATGCCACGGGCCAAGTGTTGGGAGCTGTAGACAAAAGGCCATTACTTACTGCAGGATTATGAGGCTTTAAAATGTCCTGGAAAATTTCATTCAAATGCCAGACAACTAGTATTCAAAAAGCTGTACCTGCTCTTATCCACCAATGATAATGAGCCAGATGACTCTGGATTTTTAATGTCACACAACAGTGTCTTCAGTCACATACATTATTACAATTTCTGATTATTTGGGGTATATTTAATGATCACTATTACATAGGATTTTTTTTTTGGTAAGCCTTTATTACAATCTAGTTGGGAGAAGTTTGTTATTATAAAGAAGTGGAGCACAATGTCTGAAAACTAAATCGTTTCTTCAGTGCTTGGGTTCCTTTGTGTGTGCAACATAATTATCCATCTATAACTATTCCAGACTAATCATTACAATTGATTTGTTTACCTAGGCACTTACACTCTGAGTAATTTCAAGGTGCTATCTAGCTATCATACCAAGGAAGTTATTAAACTGAGTAGACTAAGTATGTTTAATGGCAGAAAATGTATAGTTATTTAAAATTCAAATCAATACTTTGGGAATTTTTGGTGTGTGAACTTCATACATGAACACTGAATCTACATAACTCCTGTTCCTTCCTCTTCCAACCTCTCCTGTGTCCCTCCCTCTCCCAAATTCATGATCTCTTCTTTAATTATTGTTACAAGTATATACACATGCATGTATGTATATATATATGTATACGTGTGTGTGTGCACATGTGTGTATATATATATGCTCATGTGTATGTATAATTTACTGAATCTATTTAGCATTATTCATATGCATATATGTCCAGGGCTGACCACTTGAGTGCTGTGGATATCACTCTGTATCAATAAAGCGCTGATTGGCCGGTAGCCAGACAGGAAGTATAGGCGGGACTAACAGAGAGGAGAATTGAGGGAACAGGAAGGTAGAGGGGAGACTGGCTGGAGCCGCGGCAGGAGAAGGAAGATGTAAGGTACCGGTAACCCACGAGCCACGTGGCAAAGTAGAGATTATTAGAAATGGGCTAAATATAAGAGTAAGAGCTAGACAATGATAGGCCTGAGCTAATGGCCAAGCAGTTTAAATAATGTAAGCGTCTGTGTGTTTATTTTATAAGTGGGCTCGGAGACTGGCGGGACTTGGGAGCTGGAGACTGGCGGGTGGCAGAGATTTGTCCTGACTATGGGCCCGGCAGGAAAATTCAAGCTACACTTGAGAATAGACAAACTATGTGGGAACTCATCCTGAGGAGAAAATGATTCTCCTTCTCTCAGCAGCCATTGACCATCTGTACCTCTTCTTCTAGCAGTGGGACCATGTGGAATTTCCACTGTCCATGCCGGCATGTCAACTGATGTTATCAGTGTGCCAGGCTTGCTCAGGCTACCATATTGTTGAAATTTCATGTTAGCATTTTTTCTGTCACATCTAAGGAAGACTATTTAGTGTCAGGTGACCAGACCCTCTACCTCTTACAATATTTCCACCCACTCTTCTCCCATTTTCCTTGAGCTTAATTAAGTCTAGGGATTGTGTTTCTGATGTATCACTTGGGGCTGAGCACCACACAGTCACTGGTTCTCTGCATTTGATGAGTTGTCTGTCTCTTTAATAGTCTCTGTCTGCTGCAAAAGGAAGCTTCTTTGATGAGGTTTAAGAATTACACTTATCCAAAGGCATAAAGATACATATTTAGAATACAGCTAGAAATCATATTGGTTGTATCATTTAATAAGTCAGTAAATCTTTTATTGTTAAATATAGGCTTTTAGAGCTGCAAGTTTCTGTCATATGATTGCATTCAATGTGTACCATGTGTGTTTGTGTGTGTTTGTGTGTGTGTGTGTGTGTGTGTGAGAGAGAGAGAGAGAGACAGAGACAGAGACAGAGACAGAGACAGAGACAGAGACAAAGAGGAGGGGGTATTTTGTTTTCATTTTTGTTCAGTTTCAGGATATTTCTTTCTTTTTCAATTTCTTTATTGATATATTCACCTTTCAGAAATGTGTTGCTTATCTCCATGAGTTCACGTAATTACTAAAGATACTTTTGCTATTGATTTAAGCTTTATAGCATTATGGTCAGAGAGAATGCATGGAATTATTTTAAATTATTTTTTAATTTGTTGAGATTTGTTTCACATTTCAGTCTGTGTTTATTTTCGAGAAACACCCTGGACTGGTGAGTAGAATGTATATTTTTTGGTGTTTGGCTAGAATATTCTGTAGATTTCTGTTAGGTACATTTGATAAATGATGCTACTTAATGCCAACATTTCTGGTTTGTTTTTTTTTTGTTTTGTTTTGTTTTGTTTTTTGTCTAGAAGGCCTGTCTGGGGTATTGAAGTCATCAACTAACACTGAATTGGGATTAATATATGTTTTGTCATTATTGGTATGCTTTTTATGAACTTGAACTGCATAATTTTGGTTCATATATGTTTGGGATTGTAATGTTTTCTTGGTTAACTGGGCCCCAATCACAGTGAAATTCCTGTCTTAATCACATCTGGTTAATTTTTGTTTGAAATCCATTATGTCTGACATTAAGATAATAACACCTGCTTGTTTCCTGGTCCCATTTGCTTGAAGTACTTCTTTACTGTTCTGTTCACACTAAGCTTGTGTCTATCCTTGGAGGTAAGGTGGACATCTTAGAGATAATAAAATGATAGATTGTTTTAAGAACTTGGAGTATAAATTACTACAGGTTCTTCTAGCTGTTAAAGTTTCCATTGAGAAGTCATCTGTTAGTCTGCCAATTTTTTTCAATGTATGTGACTTATATCTCTTATAACTTTCAGTCTTTACTGTTTGTTCTGTATATTTGGCATTTTAACTACAATATGACATGGGGAGTTTCTTTTCTGGTACTGTTTGATGTATATTCTGAACGTTTCTTGCATCTTTCCTTAATTTGGGAGAAGTTTGCTTCTATGATCCTATTGAAGTTTTGGTCTATTCCATTGTTGCATAATTAATTTCTTTTAGCTATACATGTAATTCATAGATCTGGTATTTTTGTGGTGTCCCAAAGTTCTTGAATATTCGTTTATGTATTTTTTCATGTTGTTTGCCTGAGTGGTCTAATTCTTCTCCTTTATCTTCAAGTCTTGATAAAAATAAGGGGGGGAGGGACTATTTCTAAAACCAGTTTGTTTCACTAGCCAAGTGAACTGAGTAAATTGGAAAACCTACTGAAAGATGTTTGGAGAGCAGAGCCATTGTGTTAAGTTTTATACTTTTGTGATGGACAGAGGTCTGATGGTTCAAATATGACTAATTTTGCTATTTTTATGAGAGTGTTGATGGTGAACATGATGTCACTGGAGAAATGACTTCTTTAGTATTGTTGGAAGACACAACTAAATCCTAAGATTTACATAAAGTAGTAAAATCATGTTAAAGCTATTTATTTTTCCATTGTCAACATATCTGGTATAGTTTCTGATGCTACTTCAATGATGGCAGGTAAAAGAGAGGGGCTTGTAAAACTGATAGAAGATGATCCAATTGCTCTACAAAACTCAAGCTTAATGGAGCATCCTTGCATAGCACATAAAAAACCTTTATGCAAAAACGTCTTAAAAATGTGCAGAAGTATGTAAATCATCAACACTGAATTCCATAAGAACCATCCGATTAAACCCTCACCAATTCCAGAAATTCTTTAAAAGTGTTGATGCTAACAATGATGATGTCATATATTTGGGGGCTAAAAGATGGCTAGGTGGGGATCAAATGTGGAAAATAATTAAGATTTGTGACAAGTTAACAAATCATTTGAGGTTCCAAAACCAAAATTTATTTTATTGCCAGAACTTGACGACGAAAACCAGTTTACAGTGGCTTGCATTTTCAGTAGAGCAACCACTTATTTAGATGAATTAAACATGAGTCTTTTCAAGGTGAAAATCAGCTTATTGAAGAAAAGCTTCACATCTATAACAGGGTACTGATGAGAATGAAATTATGAGACGTTCAAATTAAGGCAAGCAATTTTAGGCATTTCAGTAGTTTGACTAAACACAGTCCCATGAACAGCAGAAAAAAAAATGTTGCATTGACTGATCCTCCTAGCTTCCCCTTGCAGGCTGTTTCCTTCCCTTTGTATCAGCTGCTAATACCCAGGCACACCTTCTACCCGGCTGCCCAGTGGTCATACTGGGCTGGGACACAGGAAGGTGATACTCACCGTCCTTCCTGTCACTCATTACTATTTCTCCAGTCTCACCTTCAGTCTTGCAGAAGTCTGTTTGCACAGGTGTCCCTCCTCACACCCTACCTCCATTCCCCAGAGATTCCACCTCTTGGTGCAGATACAGCTTAGCTCTGTCCTGCTGACCCTCTCAGCCCTCCCTTCTATCCCATCCTCATTCTGTTATATCAACCACCAATACCCAGAAACACATTCTACCAAGGACTCACAGAGGCCACACTGGGCTGGGGCTTGAGTGGGTGATTCTCACCATTCTTCAGTTTCTGTATTACACTCTGACCAGACTTACTCTTGGTCCTACAGCAGCCTGATTTCAGAAGCCCCTCCTCCTACCCCAACTGAATTCCCTGGAGACTCTGGCTCTTGCTGGAGACCTAGAGTGAGTCTCCATGGTCCTTTCTTTCCTGTCTCACCAAACTTACTCCTTGTCCTACTGCACCTTACATGTAGGAGTCCCTCCTCCCATCACACATCTACTCCCTGGGGAACTGACCATTTGGTATATGGACCCATTATCTCTATCTCATTCCCATAGCCCATCTCACCTTTTCCGCCTAACCCATCTCCATTCTTCTATGCCATCTACAGACCTGTGGAAGTACTCTCTATAGAAACCCAAAATCTTTGCACTTGCCTAGGATCCAGAAAGGGCATCAAGAACCAAAGAATGGAATACCCAACCAATAGGACAAGACCAGATATCAACAACTAGAAATACCTCAATAATAAAAGCTCTAGAAACCTAGACCCCAGCACCAAAACATGCACATGAACAGGCAAGACAACATGCCTGACAAGAACCCAGACACCTCATCACAGTACACCCTGAGAAACGCAATATAAGTGAAGCACGAGACAAGAACTTCAAAATAGCAATTAATATACGCCCAAAGACCTTAACAAGGATATGAACTAACCCCTTAATGAGGACCATAAAAGCACAAAGAAATAGCTGAAGGAAATAATGAATGCCGTTCAAGACATAAAAGTAGAATTTAACAAAGAAACAGAATCACTAAAGAAAACTCAAACTGAAATAAAACCTGAAATAAAAAAGTGATGTGAAGTAGCTGGGTAGTGGTGGCGCAAACCTTTAATTCTAGCACTCAGGAGGCAGAGGCAGGTGGATCTCTGTGAGTTCGAGGCCAGTCTGAGCTACAAAGTGAGTTCCAGAAAAGGTGCAAAGCTACACAGAGAAACCCTGTCTCGAAAAACCAAAAAAAAAAAAAAAAGGTATTAAGTCACACAAACACCCCAGAAGTAAGCCTTGCCAACATACTACAGTAGGCACAGAAGACATAATCTGAGATGTTGAAGACACGGTAGATGAAATGGATATCTCAGTCAGAAGAGTATTAAATCTAAAAATATGTAGGCACAAACAATGTAGTAAATCTGGGGCACTAAGTAGAGACCAAATCTATCAATTATAAGAGAAATGAGAAGAAATCCAGGTCAAAGGCACAAAAAAATATTTTCAACAAAATCATAAGAATAACATTTTCCCAACCCAAATAAAGAGGTGGCTGTCAAGGTACAATAAACAGACAGAACACCAAATAGACAGGACTAGAAAAGAAATTCCCCACGACACATACTAATCAAAACACTAACTGTATGGAACAAAGAAAAGATGTGAAAAACTGTAAGGGGAAAAGACCAAGTAATATATAAAGGCAGGTCAATTGAGATAACAGTTGATATCTCAGTGGCGACTCTGAAAGCCAGATGGACCTGAATGGATATTCTACAAATGCTGAGAGACCAAAAATGTCAGCCCAGACTACTAAATCCACCAAAACTACCCATCAAAATAGACTGAAAAAGATAAACATTCAAAGATAAAACCAGAGCAATGTCTATCTACCTGTACAGCTCTACTGAAGCCTCCAGAAATAAAACTTCACTATGAAGACGTTAATCACACCTAAGAAGATACAAGAAATAAATAATCCCAGAACAATAAAACAAAAGAGGGGGGTAAACACCATAAAAACAAAATAACAGGAATCAATAAACACTGCTCATTGACAGCTCCTAATATTAATGGTTTCAATTCCTCAATAAAAAAAAAAAAACGCAATCTAACAGATTGGATTAAGAAACAGAATCTATTTTTCTGCTGCATCCAAGAAACACAGCTTACCATCAAGGATAGACATCAGCTCAGGGTAAAAGAATGGAAAAAGGTATTCCAAGCTAATTGACCCAAGAAACAAACAGGTGTCGCCATTTTAATATTTGACAAAGTATAAGCTTCAGTGGAAAAGCTGTCTTCTTGGCTCAGCTGAATGCAAGAGGGTGCAAAGAAGAAGTTTTTCATCATTGCATCTGAAGTAATTCCAGCATCTTGCGTCTCATACCAATCAGTGAATGACATCATGTAATAAGTAGCTGGCCTCTGAAAATCATTAAAAGCAGATGGTTCGTGGAAAGAATCTGCTCCCATGTTATCAAGGATAAGCCAATCTCCCACATTCAGCTCAGGAAGAAGGCAGCTTTCTACAATTTGATCAAGCTCATCACAGGATGTACCCCAAAGGCTGCTTGTAAACAGAGGCTCATCTTCCTTGTATTTCTTGTGAACCTCGGGAATGGTATTTAAGTCCTCAGAAAGTTTACTCGCAAAAGAACCATAAACACCATCATTCATGTAATGCACTTAAAAGCAAAACAAGTCAAGAGAGATAGAGAAGAACACAACATCTCAACAAATGAAAATCCACAAAGAGGATATTGCAATCCTAAACATCTATGCACCAAACACGAGGGCACCAAGTTCATGAAAGAAACACCACACTACAGCTAAAATCACATATGAACCCTCGCACAATGATAGTAGGTGCCTTCAACACCCTACTCTTGCCAATAGATGGGTCATCCAGACAGAAACTACATAGAGAAATGCTGAAACTATATGATGTCATAAATCAAATGGATTTAGCATATATATATA
>CABHPH010127655.1:21083-51066 GCA_902168325.1 Peromyscus nudipes
ATATATATATATATATATATATATATATATATATATATATATATAAAACATTTCACTGAAACACAAAAAGAATTTATCTTCTTAGCACCTCATGGAACTTTCTCCAAAATTCACCACATACTGGGAAAGAAAGCAAGTCTCAAGAGATTCAAGAAAATTGAAATAATACCCTGCATCCTATCTGACCACCATACATTATGTCTGGATATCAACAACAACAGAAACAACAAAATCTTACAAGTTCAGGGAAACTGAAGAACTTATTACTGAATGAAGAATGAACCAAAGCAAAACTCAAGTAGGAAATTTAAAGCATTTTAGAATTGAAAACACAGCATACCCCAACCTATGGGGCACAGTTAAGGCAGTTTGAAGAAGTGAGTTCTTAGCACTGAATGTCTATGTCAAGAAAAAATTGGGAGATGTCGTATTAGTAATTTAGCAGCCCACCTGAAAGCTCTAGAACAATGAGAAGAGATAACACCCCAAAGAAGTAGATGGCAAACTAGGGGCTGAAATCAATGAAATAGAAACAAAACAAGCAAGCAAACAAACAACAAAAATCAATGAGGAGTTGGTTCTTTGTGAAAAGCAACAATACTGACAACCCTTAGTCAAATGAACTAAAAGTCTCAGAGAGAAGATTTAAATTAGTAAAATTAAGAGATGACAAGTGAGATGTTATAGTAGACGTTGAAGAAATCTGGAGAATCGTGAGGACATTTTTTTTCCATTCTATTTTATTTTACAACACCATTCAGTTCCATATATCAGCCACGGATTCCCTTGTTCTCCGCCCTCCGGCCCCCCTCCCCCTCCTCCCAGCGCCGCGGGGCCCCCCCCCCCCCCCCCCCCCTTCCCACCTCCTTCAGGGCAAAGCCTCCCCTGAGGACTGAGGACCGAGACCAACCTGGCAGACTCAGTCCAGGCAGGGCCAGTCCCCTCCTCGTGAGGACATTTTTAAAACTCTGTCCTCAACCTAATTGGAAAATCTAAGAGAAACAGATGAATTTCTTGATATATACAACTTGTCATAGTCAGTCAAGATCATATAAGCAATTTAAACAGACCCAAAACTGCTAGTGAAATAGAAGCAGTTATTGGAAGTTTCCAACAAAGCCCAGTGTCAGATAGATTCAGTGAGAATTCTACCAGATCTTCAAAGAAGAATTCGCACCAATACTGCTCAAATCATTCCATAAAATATAAACTGAAGGAACATTTCCTAATTCTTTTTATGAGGCCACTATTAACCTGATACCTAAACTATGCAAAGACCCAATCAAAAAGGAAATAAAAAAAGAAAGAAAGAATATTATAGATCTATATCCATAATGAACATAAATGGAAAAAACTCAATAAATACTGGTAAACAAAATCCAACAATGCAGCAAAAAGATTATTCACAAGGATGAAGTTGGCTAAATCTCAGAGATGCAGGGATTATTCAACATACGTAAATCACTAGATGCAGTTTGCCACATAAACAGACCGAAAGACAAAAACAAAAAAGACATTAAATGTACAGAACAAAAAGAAGCTTTTGAAAAAAAAATCTAACATCCCTTCTTGATAAAGTCCTAGAAAGACTAGGAATACAGGGGACCTGCCTCAACCTAATAAGGACAACCTATAGCAAGCCCACAGCTGACATCAACCTGAAACAAAAGAAACTAGAAGCATTTCACCAAATCAGGAACAAGATCAGAATGTCCACTCCCTCCATACATAATCAACATAGCACTTGAAGTCTTAGCTAGAGCATAAGGACAACTGAAGGAGGAGATCAAAGACATTCACACAGGAGAGGAAGAAGTCAAAGTATCATTATTTGATGATATGATAGCACACATAAGTCACCCCAAAATTCCACCAGGAAACTTCTACAGCTGATACAAACTTGCAACAAAAAAGCAGTACCTTTCACAATCGTCTCAAAATGAAAAAAAAAAAATATTTTGGGATAATTCTAACCCAGCAAGTAAATGACTCATATTAAAAACAAACAAACAAACAAACAAAAACTTTAAGATCTTAAAAAATATTGAAGGAGCCATCAGAATATGAAAAGATACCCATGCTCAAGGATCAGTAGGATTAATACTGTGAAAATGGCTGTCCTAGCAAAAGCAAATACAGGTTCAATGCAATCTCCATCAAAATTCCAACACAATTATTCACAGAAGTTGAAAGGATGCTTTTCAGATTCATATGGAAATATATACATTAAAAAATACATATCCCAGAAGAGCTAACACAATTCTGAATGATACAAGGATTCCTGGAGGTATCACCAACCCAGAATTCAAGATTACTACAAAGAGATAGCAATAAAAACAACATGCTGTTGGCATAAAAACAGACATGTTGATCAATGGAATTGAACTAAGACCCAGACATGAATCCACAAACCTATGAACACCTGATTTTTTGATAACGAAGCTAGAAATACACACTGGATAAAAAGGGCATCATTAACAAGTGGTGCTGGTGTAACTGGATGACTGAATGTAGAAGAAAGCCAATAGATTCATAAACTACCACCCTGCACAAAATTCAACTCCAAATCGATCAAAGGCCAGATATACTGAATATGATAGAAGAGAACATGGGACGTAGCCTTGAACTCATTTACACAGGAGAAGATTTTCTGAACAGGACAATGATAGTCCAGGCACTAACAGTTAATAAATGGACTTCATGAAACTGAAAAAACTTGTTGTAGGCAAAGAACACTATCATTCAAGCAAAGCAGCGGGCTAGAAAATGGAAAAAGATCTTTATAAATTTTATGTCTGATAGAGGCTTAGTATCTAAAATGTATTAAAAAAATCTAGATACTTGCTCACAAATGTTCACTGTTGCTCTATTCATAATAACCAGAAATTGGAAACAGTCCAGATGTCCATCAACTGATATGTGGATAATGAAAACATACTGCATTTATACAATGGAATTAAAAATTAAAAGTGAAATTATGAAATTGGCAGGTAAATGGATGGAGCCAAAAAATGTCATCCTGAGTGAAGTAACACAGGCTCAAAAAGAAAACTATGGTATGTTTTCCCTCGTATGTAGATGGTAGCTAGCTTCTAAGCCATCAATATGTGTGCTACAATCCATAAGGTTAGGTGCATGTGAGGGGACTAGGAGGGAGGAGATCGCCTATGGAAGGAGAAACAGAATATATTGTTATGAATGGACAGGCAAGAAACTGGAGTGGGAGGAGTTAGAAGGGGATAGAAGAGAGGAATAAGGCAGAGAATATGGGGAGAGACGACTAACAGTTAAGGCTATTTGAGGGGCCATATAGAATCTGAGACTGAAGAAACTTCCTAACATACATATGTATGTGAAAGAAATGCAAATGGACATAACCAAATAATGGGAGAGAGAATGCCCAAACTCAACATCTTATGCCACCAAGTAAAATCTCCACTGCCAGGAATGGATTACATCTAATTGAGTTGTTGGCCAAAGGGGCCCCATGGAAACTCCCCAAAATCACAGACTACTGCCAAGGTTATTGGTTGCCATCCAGAAACTAATGATAAGACCCTACTACCAAAAATAACACTTGAACATGGGGAAATTGAGCTGGTGCCTAACTAAAGGCTTCACCCCCTACTGACTGGCATTCATGGTACTGGAATGTACTCCGCAAGCTACCAGGTAAGAAAGGTAATCATCAACCCAGCTACAACCCTGTGACGTACAATGGTGACCTGCCTGTGAGATATGCTGGGGCCAAGAGTGGCACAAATGTTGTGGGAGTAACCAACCATTCTCTGATTAGATTTAAGGCCCATTCATATAGAACCCATCCCTGATACTGCTAGGGTACACAAGAACCTGAGACATGTTGGGCCATAACCCTAGGGGGAAAACAAATACTATTTTTCTGCTAAAGGAGCACAGCAACAAAGCGATTCCTAGTGATATTCTTCTATACCCATAGTTCAGTGCCTTGCTCAGCCATCATCAGAGATGCCCCCTCCTGCAGTAGATGGGAACTAACAGAGACCCACCACTGGACATTGTGCAATTGCTACTCTCTTTTAAAGAAAAATTACCTTCTCCAATGTGGTCTCTGTTGGGTATACTAACTATATGCAAGGCCAGGCCCCATGCCCAGCAGTAGACAGTCAATATAAACTGAACCCAATGGCATTTTTGTAGACTTTTTCTATTTCTTTGTTTTGGGCATTTTTTGTCTTTTTGGTGTTTGCTTGTGCATTTGGTTTTCAATTTTGTGTTTTTGTGCATTTGGGAGTGTATGTGTGTGTGTGTGTGTGTATTTGGGTTTCTTGTTTTTGTTTCTTATTTTTGTTTTTTTAAAGAGAAAGAGAAAAAGAAAGGGCATGGAGTTTTCCATTTATAATAACCAAGAAATTGAAACAATCTAAATGGCTATCAACTACTGAATGGATATTGAGAATGTAGTATACTTACAACATGAAATGAAAATAAAACTATTAAATCTGCAGGCAAATAAATAGAATTGGAAAGGGTCATTCTGAATGAGGTAACAGAAGGCCAGGAAGACAGATGCCATGTATATTCTCTCATTTAAGGATATTAACACTGATTCTTCAAATATGTGTGTTTCATCTGTAATACTCATCTAGGTCAGGGAATTACTAAGAGGCCATGAGAAGGAGTTTTCAAGGGATGAAAGATAGAATGTGTTGTATAAAGGGGTAGCAGGGAAAATGGCACAGGAAGGGTTAAATGGGGTGGAGGTAGAGAAGGAACGTGGGAAAAGACAATCAACACTAAAGTCCTTTTATAACAGTCATACTTTAAGAAAAGGATTGCCTCTTTTGGAGTAGTTATCTAGTGAGGTCCCATAGACCCACATACATTGCAAGGTATTGCTAGGGCTTTTGCTTATCCCCTGGAAATTGACAGTAACACTCTACTGCAGAAAATGCCACCCACTAGAGTTATACATGGAGTAATGAAACTGGTGTTCTCCTGGAGACTTCATCCCTACTGGCTAGCTTTCATAGTGATGGAAGATATTATGAATGTAATCATCAGCCTTACCTAGCTGTGAAATCTAAAGCTACAATAATGATCAGCCTATCAAGACATGTCCACCAGTGCAATAATGGTAAGAATATCATGGGAGAAACCAACCACTATATGACTGGCTTTAAGGCCTGCTCCACAAGAAGAAACCCATTCCTGGCACTGTTACTGGGGCCCAAAACCCATGGCTAGACAGGTATAGGCCTTGGGGGAGACAGTACCACTATGATTCTGCTATATAATCATAGTATTTAACTTCTAACAACTTATTATTAGAACCATAGATTACTTCATCTCTCAAATCTCATGAAAAGTTCCTTTCTGAAGGATATGGAGACTAATATAGAAACTACACGAGATCAAGGTAGAGAGAATGAGAGATTATAGAGTTCTCAGCCCTAAATGGAACATGTGTGTCGTAACCTCTCCTCCCCCAGGCTCAGGGATCATCCTGGAAGATAGGACAAAAAATTTTAAGAGCCAGAGGTGGTAGAAGCTACAAGGAAACTATTTTCTGTACACAACAGGCTGGTTTCACCCATGAACTCACGGTAGTGTGGCAGCATGCACAAGGCTTGCTCAAGCTCAAGCCAGACAAAATCCCAGCTTAGACATGGAAAATTGGCACAAAGTCTCAACTCTTTGTTGAGGAGCTAGAGCAAGTGATAGCTCCTGGGACACAAACAGTCTTATTTTTTTAATAATGTGACTGTTGGTATGTCCACCACCCTCCCGTGGGTGGCCACGTAACTGAAAGTATAAGGGCAGCACCCATCAGACTGGATGCTTTTTTTTGGTTTGATTTTTGCTTTTTATTTTTAAAGTGGACACATAGAATTGGGTGTGTAAAGAGGAGGATGTGGATCAGTAAAGGAGTGAATATGATCAAAATACATCGCATGGAATTCTCAAAACCCAGTAAGATAGTTTTAAATTAAAAAAAAAAATTTACTTACCCTGCAGCAATTTAGCTCCTCTGCTGTTAGTATGATTGTGCCACATTTCCTGCCTGGAATTCCTCTACAACAAAAAGATCACAGTTAGCCCGTTGAGATTTATAGTAAGGGATGATATAAATTACTATATCTTTATTTCATACAGTCACGTAAAGAACCTACTATCACTGAGCTCTTCCCCTACAGAACGCACTCCTAGCCTTACCATTTAGTCTGTACTCAGATCCTCACTTCCCTTAACGTCATAGGCGATAGGTCAGGCGTCTGTCTGAGAATCTTCATGTCCCTCTAACACACAAGTAACATAATGTAATACAACAAAGCTTTCTCTTGCAAAGTCTATGCTTCCATCCATCAGAAAGCCCGACTCCCAGCGTTTTCCCCTCCATCCCTCGTCAACTGGTTATTCATTTGTCCTTGTCTCCTCTGCTTGCTCATTTCCAGCTCAACACATTACAGCTTGTCTGTTGTGACTCTTTTGCTTCGAACTGCCTACGCCCTTCAGGGAAGTTCCGTTTACTGCATTTATTGCAAGGTCGGAGTTACTGCTATGTACTATAAAAGTCTGAACCATATGGATTAGCATATAATCATCCCTAAATTACTTTTAAAAACAATTTTTATGCTTTTTCTTTCAAACTGCTAGGTTCTATAAAAGCAAAACTTGACACACAGTTTTGGTCAACCCACAGTTTAAGAGCTATATGTACCAGGCATTCAATATACATAATCAAGGATAAAATGCATAAGCTCAATTCAGCAAAATAAAATCTCTACTCAGACTGTCTCTCTACAGTTCTCCATTTTATTTTTGCCCATATACTTTTAAAGGACACCAAGAGCAATGCCAACTAGGAATATACGTGGCTCCTGCTATGGTTTGGAGAAATGTTCCCCTGAATTCCAATTGTTATAGGCTTGATCCATACACTACTGGGAGGAGCTTTTAGAACTGGGAGGTGGGGAGAGTAAAGGTCATAGAGAGTTCTTTCTCAAAAAGGATAGTGGGACCAAAATCCCTCCAGTTCCTTGCCTCCTAGCTGGTGAGATATAGGTTGGAAGTAGAGGCTTCCTTGACAAGACAATTCACCTTCATTGTCTCCTGTTGCCAAAAGCCCAGTACCAAGATCTTAGATTGGAATCTCCAGAACTGCATGCCAAAAGAAACCTTGTCTTTTTACAAAGTAATTGCATCAGCTATTTTGAGATGCAGCTGAACTACACAGTTTGCCTGCAAGGAAAAAGAGAGAAATCCTTGCCAATCCTCCAGAAAGCCATCCTAGTGCTCTAAACATGTATCCTCTGACAAACCATACAGTCAAGATCCTTCTGTGCATCCTAAGGACGACACAGGTAGACTCAGCCCAAGGATGGTTTATGCCCTAGAAAGAACAAGTCATTCTCGATAATCGTGGTATATGTGCAACAAATTGGAGTCTTATTATCTTCATGGGGGAAAATGTGAGGAAATGGGCAGTTAAAATCTTAGGAGTTGTGCAAATATCAATATAAGTTATATTTGCTCTGAAACTATACCTTCTTTCTATTAGGAAAAATTTTACGGAGTAGACCACTCCAGCCTCTTCCAACAAAGGCATCTGAGTGCACCTGCGTCTCACCAGCAGGACTTAGAAGCCTACCAGTCTCTCATTGAAGGCAATGTCTTAACTTCTCACCAGTGGTGTTTCAATTTGCTGAAAACCTTGGTGGCTATCCTGCTATGTCCCAGGCACAAGGCTCCTACCCAGATCCTTCCTGGATGAGTCCCATTTATATTTTGGCTCCAGCTGAGATAAGTGAGTGACCTAACAGTCACAGACTGTCTTCCAGGAGCCTTTTGTGTGGTGAGAAGTGAAGAAGATGTGCAATGAAAGAATATTTACAGCAGAATGGTGAAATGTGCTCAGGATAGTCACAGCCTTGGAACTGGACACCAAGCGTCAATGGTGGCCTTGAAATGTATTTTGTGATATCTGGATGACACGCTGAGGATTATTGAGAGGTACATGGCCATACCTTCTGTCTTCTTCTTGCCCACACTTGCCTGACACCGAGCCTTTTCTCAGTATTTCCTATGATTGAGCAGAATGAGTTTCTCAACTCACCAAATCTGTTCAAAACAATCTATGTGGGGGTTTTTTTTTGTTTGTTTTTAAACAAGCTCCTTAAAATTCCCCTATTCTTCAAGCAATCCTAGACTTTAAAACTACTTTCAGACAACTAATTTATTATACTAACACCCACTTCTAGCTAGTTATAATATGCTTTAGTTTCCTCATGCTTTTATAATGAATTCTCATCAACATAAATAGTTAAAATAACATTCACTGTTGATTAATTCTGCAAATCAAATTCTCAGCAGGGTTGGGTAGGCACTCTGCCTACAGTTCCTCATAGCTGAAGTGTCATGTCAGGCCAGCAGGCTGGGCATGACCCTCAAGCCTGGAATAGCTGACCTCCATGACTGTGTATCACTGATTTCATCTTCTGCCTTTCTCTCCTGCTTTCAAGGGTCCATGTGATGACATTCAATGTAGTCAATTTATAACCTACCCTCAGCAGTATATTGTGACATTGACTCCGTATGAAAATGTCCCTTTTGCCACATATAAAGTAGCATCACTATGGATGTGATACCATACTACAAAGTCTCAGGAGACAAGATCCTCTATTCCATATGCTACATATACTACACACATGTTAAACACATAAATGTGTGCTATACACATGTTACATGCATAGTACATGCCTACTATACAGTTATTACACTCATGCTATACCCATACTACATAGTATATAGTGTGCACAAGGCTCTGGACATAACACCACACTACAAAACTCACAGACAAAATTCTCCATCCCATACCGAACATGCTCTATGACTCCATAATTTCATTCACATGCATTTTATTATTGTTATTTAAGCAATTCAGTTTAAATCAACTGACTGCGACCTTAAGCAAGTTACCTAATCACTTTGAAACTTAGTGTTTCTTCACTTGACAACTCAAAGTAATTATGTAATTTTAAAAATAATATGTATATTAACAATGGTGCAGAATAGGCTGTACAGCTCAATGGTAAGCGCTTGCCTATCATGTGCAAGGGCCTGAGTTCAAATCCTGCCAGTACTGTCAAACAATGAAAGCCAAACCAAATCAAACAAAGCACGGGCCAAATGTTCAATGCATTATAGTTGTATTATGTGTTCACATGTATTGTTTAAAATTGTCTGTTAATTCCAACTGTAGGGTTGAACTAGGAAATGTTAACTTCAAATAAAGTGAAGGGCGAAATTCACTTCTTTTTTATTTAGGTCATGACACTGAATTACCTATGGGCTCACTCACGTCGTCCTGTGAAAATCGGAGTCGTGAGGAAGATACACACACTCAATGTATGTTACATATTTGTAATAAACTATCTTTCTGCAACAAACTAACTTCCTGCGTGGTGACTATATACAATGAATTTGTAAAGTAATTATTAGATACAGAAGTCTGCACTGTGCTGGATTGAAGGAAGGTTGGGTGATTCGAAGCATGAAAAGCTCTTGGCACAGTGTGGCAGTGCCAAGCAGTAAGTAGCAGCAGGAGCTAATGTTTATTACAGGGTTATTTTCTCTGAAGCTCGGAATGAGTGAGAAGTGGAAAAGATATGCAGTGAAAGAATATTTATGACAGAAGGGCCAAATACGCTCATGATAGTCACAGCCCTGGGGTTGGACGCCAGGGGTCAATGGCGGCCTTGAAACTGAAGGATTCTACAAGGGCCATAAACTGATTAGAACTTAGTGATTAAGAAGCCTTGGACTATTTCAGGCCTGGAGCCAAATTATCTCCAGCTCATCAGCTCATCATTCCATTCCTTACCCACCACAGAGTCTCACCTAACATCCTGTGATTATCAGATAAATCCTTCTGAAATGAACTTCCACCTACCCTAAGGCTGAGGATGCTGTCAGATAACATTGGAGGCCTCTAACAGATCTTCCTGTCTAGCTGTAACCTGCCTATCTGATGCTCCCACCAAAGGATTTTAAAAGTGCCTTGATGTTATAGGTCTGTTATGTTACTATAAAAACTGAATGAAACTCTTACCATGTTGGAACATGGAACGTGGGGTCTTGGTGTGACACAAATCCTGCGGCACAGCTATTCATACTTGGCTCCAGAATAAACTAGCTTATCCTTTTTTGAGGTAAGGGTGTGATTTGATGTAGGCAAAACCTGATTGGATTTGCCCCAGGGATACACTGTGTCCAGACCACATGCTGTTGTAGGAATAGAGATGGTAACTGGATGAGGCTCGTGGTGCCCCATGGATGGTGAAGTTAGGGGTAAAAGAAAAACAAGATGGGTTTCTAACTAGATTGAAGGTAAAACAGCATGGCAGAGTGAGTCATAGGTGTGGTAAACCTCATGCTGTCACTTTGACCCTCTGTTGAAGCCCTGGTAGAGGTTTCAACATTCTAGACAGATACTTCAGCCCTTTCCTGCCATGTGACTGTGATTCCGTAGCTGTCACATTACCAAACCAGGGACAGTAAAACCAAGAATCCCATATGATTAAAACTTTCCAGGCTGGAGAGATGGCTCAGCAGGAAAGAGTACTCTCAGGGCAAGCCTGAGCCTGAGTTCAAATGTCAGCACCCAGGTAAAAAGCAGAGTTTGGCCTCTTGTACCTGCAATGGAGACGGGAGAATTGCCCTTTGTCAACCTAACTCAAGTTCCAGTGAGAGACCCTTTCTCAAGTGAATAAGGCAAAGACAGACTAAAACATTGACCTTCCCTGGTCTCCAAATGTGCACAGAGACACCTGCACCTCCAGACACACGCACATACATCAGGCACACACACATGCAAGGATGACCACGTGTGTGCTGGCACATACACAGCATTGGTTTGTTTTTTTTTTTTTTTTTTTTTTTTTGGTTTTTCGAGACAGGGTTTCTCTGTGTAGCTTTGCTCCTTTCCTGGAACTCGCTTGGTAGCCCAGGCTGGCCTCGAACTCACAGAGATCCGCCTGGCTCTGCCTCCCGAGTGCTGGGATTAAAGGCGTGCCCCACCACCACCCGGCTGGTTTGTTCTTAAATAAAACTTCCTCCAGGAGCCCCAGGCTTGCAGAAGGGACTAAAGGTCCCCAGTATCAGGCTACCAGCCAGAAGAGTGGCCTGCCTCTTATAAAAAGCCTTTCCACAGTTCTAAGAGCTTATGACTAATCACCCACCTGGCACATCCCCTGTCTCTTGTCTCGTCTCTTCTAGACAATTATAGCACTGCTACAAGCAAAATGGAGGCGGGGTGGGGGGCAAAAACCCAGTTTGGAAAAACTGTAATAAATCCAATTTCTATTTCCTACTTTCTTTTAGACTACATGGAAACTAAGTGACCTCCAACTTGATACCAGTGTGCCTAAAGAGACTAATACATGCAAATTCAAATTTGTTACAATTCCTGGTTAAACCAGATTGCCTCCTTGAGCTCAGGGTGACTGTGCCGAGATTTATAAAGGATGCTGGATGAGAAATGCTGCTGCATAGCTGGGTGGTGGTGGTGCACGCCTTTAATCCCAGCACTCAGGAGGCAGAGGCAGGCAGATCTCTGTGAGTTCGAGGGCAGCCTTGGCTACAGAGTGAATTCCAGGACAGGCACCAAAGCTACACAGAGAAACCCTGTCTTGACCCCCCCCCCAAAAAGCTGCTATGCTCAATGCACCTGCACTTTAGGCCAGAACACAGAGGATACAAAATGTGGACTGCTCACGACAAGTCATTACTTATGAGATATGTCAGACTGACCAGCAGCACATGCTTCTCGTGGTCCAGAAACCTCTGACACCTTTCTAAACCAACACAAAAGCACATTCAGATAAAAGTCTAACAGGTGAAAACACTTGTGTGAAAAGAAACTTACTTATTATGTATTGCTGTATTCTTCACAAGTATAATTATAGAGCAAGGCACATCATTTGCAAATAAAAGAGCCATACAAGTAAGTACAGCACTTTAAAACTAGTGATGGATTGAATCTGCAATGTGTTTATCTTTCCCTGTGATATGCTGTATTACTAACAAAATTTCATTTCCGAAATTATGGTAAATTGGTTATCAGAATGAAAAATTTTCTCTCTTAAAATATATCATATGCCAGACAACTGAAACTAAAACATTTGTTTAAAATTTACACTACTGTCTTCATCAAGAAACTCATTTGTCACCCTGCAAATCTAATATTGGAACTAAATGTGATGTTTTATAGACATAGTGTCACTGAAAAGAGAAGTGGGCAGCCAGCGCAGTAGCACAAAACGGCAATCCTTAAACACCTCCTATGTCAAAAGTACTTAAGACATTATTTTATGTGGCTTTGATGAGCTAGACTACCTACTTATTTATAGAATAAGTGAATTAAGTGAATACTACTGGAAGAATTATATGAATACTACTGGAAGTTACTCCCTGTTTTTGTATTATAGTGATTCCATTTATAGCAAGGATTTTATGACCTACCAATTGCATCCCACCCCCTGAGAAACAAAGGTAAGGCTTTTACATGCAGAAGAGACACTGGAGGTGTGGTTCACTGGTAATGAATTTTCCCAGCATGCACAAGGTCCTGAGTTTGATCCCCTGTCATTATTGGTATTTTACTCTTTTGGTGGCATACCACCCAGCTCTCAAATAAATCACACACGGAGGCTTATTCTTACTTAAATGCCCAGCCTTAGCTTAGTATTTCCTTAACTTTAAATTAGTCCCATCTATCTTTTGCCCCTGGGCTTTTCTCATTCTCTTACTTCTGTAAATCTTACTCTTCCTCCATGGCTTGCTGTGAAGCTGGGTGGCTGACTCATGGAGTCCTCCTACTTCTCTGGGTACTTCTTTCTTTTCTTTTAATGCCATCTCTCTTTTTTTTTCTCCTCCTCCCGGATTTCTCCTTCTATCAAATCTCTCTGCCTGTCAGCCCCACCTATCTCTCTCTCCTGCCTTGCTATTGGCTATTCAGTTTCTTTATTCCACCAGTCAGGTGTTTTAGACAGGCAAAGTAAAACAAATGCAACAAAGTTAAACAAATGCAACATAAACCAAAGTAACACACCTTAAAATAATAGTCTACAACAATCCCCACCACCAGAAAATGTAAAATGCTTAACAAGAAATGCATATAAATATGACTATCACTCCAAATTATTTATTTTAATAAACATATATTGAACTTTTATTCTTCATAAGACACAACAGGTCTGTATAAATAACAGGGGTGTGATTTTTCTCCTTTTAAGGCTTTTAGCAACTGTTATTTGGGGATGGGATAGGAAAGAGTTCGGCCTCTGGCCTGTGCTAAAAGGATGCTCTCGTTTTGCCCCAGTGGGCTATGTGTGTCCTCCTTTACAAAAGAAAGAAGAACACTGAGAACCATAACCATTTCTCTGTTGCCCTATTTTATTCAGCATTTGGGTTTTTGTGCTTAAGAAAAGACAATAGAGAATTTAAAAAACAAGCAAACAAGCAATCAAAGATGGTGTATGAGGCAGGGGCCAGACTTTAATATGATGCTTGGAAAAGCTGATGCTGTTGCAGTACAAACTGCGTGCTTATTTTTTTAACCACAACTGAATACGTTTGCTCAAAGGACTGGAAGCATACATGGGAAGGGACTTTATTTGGAAATGCCAGTTGACTGAGCAGTTATCTGTGTTTGGAATCCTGCCTTGGACTGACTCAGTCTGAACTAAGATCCAATCACTCTGCTTCTGTGACTACTGAGCGTGTGATCAACACCACTCTTAAAGCAGACAGTGGGAGCAGACAGTGGGTTTTCTGGAATACTGAAGGTTTTCACTTACCGCAGTGTATTCTGGGAGACTGACATCCCTTGACTCTACCTAGTCCTGGAATGACACTGCCCCAGTGAAGGCTAAATCCACAAAGGCCACTAAAGAAACGAATAAAAACTAACACCAATCTGAGTCTCCTCCTCCAAGGACTATATGAGCCATGTAGTGGAAACTTTGACCAAAGCTCCCGAGGGATGAGATTGAGATCAGACTTTCCTTACTAGAACTTACTCAATACTGTATTAAATGGTGGATTTTCAGGCTTTGCCTTGTCTTAGGAGACTCCATTTTATAAGCAGTTTGACTCCATTTTTGACAGGAGGATGACTGCAGCCCCTATGTGAACCCACAAGCTACAAATGACTTATTTGGGGGAATAGAAAGGAAGTCACCCTATCAGCTTATTGGGGTGAACTGAGACTGTAGGGGCACATGGGCATATTAAAATTAAATCAGGGAAACCAAGCCCCAGAATTTATCAGACACACAGACCC
Organism: Peromyscus nudipes; assembly: GCA_902168325.1. Classification (NCBI taxonomy): domain Eukaryota; kingdom Metazoa; phylum Chordata; class Mammalia; order Rodentia; family Cricetidae; genus Peromyscus; species Peromyscus nudipes. Next base: position 35,407 of record CABHPH010127655.1, read on the forward strand.
AGGAAAAGGTACAGCTCTCCTGCGTGGAACTCTTGAAGTACGCATGCCTACCACTGTGGTGTCATGACTCCACACCAAACCGTCCTCTGACACCTGGCGTGGGCATCAAATACTAACAAGCAGAAGAGTCCCTGGTTGTTGTGGTGGTATTGTGTTCCCCAGCACCCTGATAAACTTATCTGGGGTCAGAGAACAGAACAGCCACTAGATATAGAGGCTAGAAAATGGTGGCACTCACGCCTTTAATCCTAGCATTCCAGAGGCAGAGATCTGCCTGGATTGCTGTGTGTTTAAGGATACAGCCAAGCATGGTAACTCACGCCTTTAATCCCAGGAAGTAATGGCAGGAGGCAGAAGGGTATTTAAGGTGTGAGGACAAGGAACTATAGCTGGTTAAGCTTTTAGGCTTTTGAGCAGCAGTTCAGCTGAGACCCATTCGGAGGAGGACACGGAGGCTTCCAGTCTGAGGAAACAGGATCAGCTGAGGAATTGGCAAGGTGAGGTAGCTGTGGCTTGTTCTGTTTCTCTGATCTTCCAGCATTCACCCCAATACCTGGCTCCAGGTTTGATTTTATTAATAAGACCTTTTTAAGATTCATGCTACAGGCTGTCCTTTAAAGCTTCAGCTCTGCTCAGTCCCGAGCCGTTGATGCAGCCTGTTCGACAGCGAGCCCATCTACATTTTCACCTGCCTGGACTTGAACCCACTGTTTCCTGTTCTCAGACGCCAGTTCAACCTTCCACCCTGGGGTGGGACTCTAGAGATTTGCTGTCTAATGTCACCTCATCAGCTCCAGCAATGGCTCCTCCAGGCACTGGGCTGGTTCCTTCTTATCCATAAGGCTCTGTCTCAGCCCAGCTCGGAAGCCTTCCGCACTCTGCAGCAGCCCTCTCTAGTTTGTTTTCATTCCGTAAAAGGCCTAGATGCATGTAGGTGCATAGACATATTTACAGTGTGCTGTAGGCTAATATTAGTCATTAACCTTACAGTTAATATTAGTAATTAAGATTGGGATAAAAGAACCTACATTTGCCTCAGCCAGGATACTGGAGTAGGTGGAATTAGCTAACAAACTGCTTCCACTGAAACCACTGAACTTTGTGAATTATTGTTGTTCAATATATTTTGACACTGTGGAAAGCCACAAATTTCACCTGTTTCGGGCATAGAGGGATCACAAAAGAAAGACAAAAACAAAAGGTTGAAGTAAGGACCCCTACAGTACCAGAATGATAAAGTGGCACTTTTTGTGGCACCACACTGAAAACTGACAGTGATGATTTTCAAACAGGAAGATCCCGACTCCTCATCTGATTCATTCCCAAACTGGAAGGATTTTTTTTTTTTGCCTAGGTTTTGTCTTCCATATGCTGCGGTGGCTCCATGTACCACAGGTGAGCCCTGTTCACCTTAAGGAAAGATGGGGCAATGGACTGTGCTTGAAGAAGAGAGAGCAGAGATATGGGAGGGGAGCGAGGCTCATCCTTGGGAGTTAGAATCAGGGTTCCTTGAAAGCTCTTCTTACACAGCAGAAGCCCTCGATTTTCTAATGAAATTTTTTATATCACCAAAATAAAATGGGGCTTTATAACTTCTTTCAAAGCTGTAAACAAACACGGCGTGTTGGAGACAGTAGAGTGTCATGGTTAAGTGCATGAGCTCAGAAGCCAAAGGCATCCATTTACATTTCGGTTCTTTAGACTCCCCCTCTTGGCTGCTTCCTGATACACAGAATGATGACAATTGTTACCTAGCCCATGGGGCGCTGGCAGTTAAAGATGCTCCTAAGTGTGAGGCAGGTAAAGGTAACAGCAGACATTGTAAGAACTCCCTCCACTCAACCACTGAGGTGGAAATACTCGTGGCTCCCTTTCACTCCATTTGCTGACTGTATCAGAGCAAGAGAGGTGATCTCTGCCGCCTGTTGCAAACATTCCCTTCCCCAGGTACTTCTGGCTCAGACTGTGGCTGTAGGAATCCCTGCTGGACATCACTCTACGAGAATCTCCTGCCTCTCCCTTCTGAAACAACGGGCTCTAAGTAATTATAAATTGCCCCCAGGCACTCCACACTGGAAGAACGGGAAGGCAGAAGGTTCGAGGCTAGGGACAGATTTCACACAGTTCTGACAAATTAACATGTGTATTTCCTGGTCCAAATTCTGGCAGTTAGACAAAAGCTAGCATCCCCCGGGAGCTTATGAAACCTGTTCCCCTCTTCCAAAGGAGCCATTTCCTTATGGCTGGCTGAGAGGACAAATGGCTGTCTGTGGTGACTATTAACATACCGAAGCACATGCTGGCCTCCCCCTTTACACATCTCAGAGTCCATGCTTGCATCTAGGCTCTGCTCACACCATGCCCCTTGCCCTAAACTCCTTCCAGACCATGGGCTTCCCTACCCGCAGCTTCTCATTGTCCTTCTAACCCTGCTATTTTGGTTATGCCCTCCCTTGGTCTCCTTTGCCCACACTCTGTCTTTCTCTCTCGCTCTCTTCCTCTCTCCTCTGGTGACCTGGTCCAGATTGCTGGCCAGGTTCAGTCTACTACTTTCCCTCCCTGCTCCGAAATCTTCCAGATGCCTCTGGCTGTACTCTCCCTCATCTCTGCGATAAAACCTTCCCTTCAACCATACCTTGGAGCAGTGATATTGTCAGTTTATATACCTGGCATCCCTCTCTCCCCTATAAAATTGTGCCACTGCTACCGAACAGGGGCCTAGGAGTTCTTCTGGCAGGTCCATTTTGCTCTACCAACTTGCTTCCTAACATACTTAGGAGTGACAGGTTTCTTTATCTGTGTCTCCTATTACAGGACAGAATGGTTTAGGTTCCAAGGTTGTCCCATAAAGATCTTTCCTCACTGCTGAGCTGTGGTGGTGCATGCCTTTAATTACAGCACTCAGGAGGCAGAGGCAGGCAGATTTCTGTGAGTTCGAGGCCAGCCTGGTCTATAGAGCAAGTTCCCGGACAGCTAGGGCTACACAGAGAAACCCTGTCTCAAAAACCAAAAACCAAACCAAAACAAAACAAAACAAAAAAACTTTCCTCACCTACTAGTTTGCTTAACCACAAAACTAAGATGGTTCTACCTGTATAATGAATTTAAAATCTTCAAGTTCCGTCACGCACAAGAGGGCAGGGCTGAGGAAAGAAGCTGTGGGTGCCTACATAAAGGAAACTATAGTTTCTAGGAAATGTTTTTCTGCTTAGATTACCAAACACTGGAGAAACAATAGCCTTTAAGACAGTCATATTAAAGCCAGTTGATACCTCCGATCTTTATTCAGTACACAAAGATGTGCAGTAATTAACTCATAATTTGTCTTCCAGTGTTACCGATCATGTCTTCTTTGTTGTCTTCAGTCACAACATTGGCAGCAAGATTTCAAAAGCAAGGAGGTTAGGTGAACACACAAATTCCCACCTGCTTCCACAGCTTGCTGAGCAGTATGGCAAGCCCAAGGGGATACCTTCCTCTTATCCAGACTCCCTTCATTTATGCTGGCTTTATCCAGTTATTCACACAAGAAATTTGAAGGTCATTTTCAAAGTCATCTTCGACTCCCATTATCAATCTACCACTGTGATACCAACCTCAGGAACACAATGTTAAATATTCCATTTCATTTCCATGAAATGAAGGTTTGTACTATGCTTCTGTTAACAACCTGTAATCAGTTTCCAAATCAAAGTGAATGAACCTCTTTGGGAAAAAAAAATTCCAGAATTCTCTTCCACATTCATGATAAACTTCATCATTATAATAAAACTGGCCTAACAGTCTCAGCTAATCTAATCCCCATTCATATAAATAGGGAATTGTAGCTATTCATTTAAAGGGTAAGTGGGGAACTTAGCAAGATCAGAAACAACTATGCATTTTCACCTTTCATATATGATTCTAACACTTTTTTGACCATAATCAATTTCCAATGAAGATTTTTTTCCAGGTAAACTAGTATTTTAGAAAAAAAATCCCTAAGACATCTATTAAACCCATATTTTATCTGACAGAGAAATAAGAACTCTCACCGGTGTATTTTTTGCTCAGGACAGTGAACATCACTTCATTTTTCTCACATTAGAATGTTTACAGGACTTACACGTAAGCCTCATATGAATGAAGGAAATGTCCGCTCTCTGCAGAATGACAGGCTCACCATTCTGGGATTTGTGTCTGTTGGCGGCATTCAAAGATATTTTGATGAAAATAAATTCATTTTGTCCAATTTTTGCATGACTCGCCTTGTCTCTTCTACACCTTTCCATCCAGAAGAACTCATCTACATGACACTAGCTGTAGCTGCTAGAATTTCTGAACAGCAGAGAGTCCAATGCTGCTGTGAATAGCCCACTGTGAAGACCTTCCCTTTTGGAAACAAACAATTATATTTCTGGAGCTCTTTCCAGAGTTTATGCACAAAAACGAGCAGATGAAACTGCTTCAGCTAAGTATTAAATTCTGTCGTACATAAAGTCCACAAGCTTGTGGCAGACACATACAGAATTAGCAGTAGAATTTACTACCCTTGGCCTTTACAGAATGTGCAAGTTTAAATGTGGGGATACTGCCCCCCAGCCCATGGAAGGAGACAAATTTTCTGTTTATTCTATGTTACTCAAATATTTGATGTACCTCTGAAATGCATTAATTTTTGATATACTGAATAGCATTGTGTTAGTTACTTCTGTTGCCACTATAAATATACCAACCAAAGCAACTGAAGGGAGGAAGTGCCTGTTTGGCTCACAGATAAGATTACAGTCCACCATTTTGCAGAACTCAAAGCAGCAGGCACTTGAAACCACTAATCACGTTACACTAAAAGAATAATGAATTAATGCATGCCTGTGAGCATTTCTCATTCCACTCTCTACACTTATACAACCCAAGACCCCAAACACAAGACATGGTACTGCCCAGAGTGTAGAGGTCCTTCCACATCAAGTACTATGATAAAGGTAACTTCTCGGCCATTCTCAGAGGCCCTCCTCCCAGGTGACCCTAGTCACTAATATGTAAATGCATCCATGGGCTCCTTACAAACACCAAGGTTCTCAACTGACACTGAACTTGAGATTGGTTGCCTTGCAATTATGTAAGAACATACATACATCTGACGTACAGAAATTTAGGACACTTAACAGTAACCACATTGTCATATAAAACACACGACATAAAAAGTGGAACTCCTCTCCTTACTCCAATCTGGTATTCAGGTACATACACATATGTACAGACAAAATAATTTTAATACATAGCGTACACCTTTAATCCCAGCACTCGGGAGGCAGAGGCAGGCTGATCTCTGTGAGTTCGAGGCCAGCCTGGTCTCCAAAGCGAGTTCTAGGAAAGGTGCAAAGCTACACAGAGAAACTCCGTCTTGAAAAACCAAAAAAAAAGAAAAAAAAACTTATATTTAGATAACAATTTACATATTAAAATCAAGTTTGGTTTCTGGCTGTCCTTTCTCTAAGTTTGCTGAGTATATCTACCTTAACACACAGAAAGAGACAAAACCAAGGAAGAGAGGAAAGTAAGGAGGGAGGGAGGCAGAGAGGGGAAATTAAGTGATTGACTTCAGAAGTTTCTCCTAAAAGTTACTGGATACTTTTAACAATGGTATTAACAATAGCCACTATTCTAGTGTTTATTGAACACAGTGTTCTTCAAGACAAATTTATCATACAAAGCATTGCTATTTCTTACAACTCTGTTAAAAGTGTATTATTAGAGTGTTTCTAAAAAAGAACTGGAGCTGAGGAATTTAAAGCACTTTGCTCCAATATACAAACCTGGCAAATGGAGAAACCAAGTTCTGATTATCTCCAAAGCTTAAGCATATCTTCTCTATTACAATAGCTGTATTTTTTCTTCTACACCAAATTAATTGTTCCTGCCATTAATGTAACCCACAGCTGTAAAAATATAATATGTCACAGTTGAGCTCTCGTCTGCGCAAAGTCCACTAATCGAAAAGGCTTGGTTTCTAGGGAACACTATTTAGAAAGTGGGACCAACTAAGGGTCTTTAGGTTATTATTGTGTGCCCTCAGGAGGACAGTGGGGTCTTGGAACCTTCCCCTCTTTCTTTCATTTGTCAGCTCTACAGTGAAGGGCTCTGTGTTCCTGCCATGATCTTCTGCCTTCACACAAACCAAAGCAATTCAGCCAATCTATCACAGAATGGAACTTTGGCAGAGGAGCCCAGTGTTTCCTCGGCTGCTTGCTGTGGCGATGCAAGGCTAATGGTAGTGATGTAAAGACACCGTGTGACACATCACATTAGGGGCAGAGCTAAGACAAAACAGCTCTGATTCTAGTATATGCCACTAGTACATGTAGTCAAACGTGATTTGAGAATACATGTCACTGGAGTAAATTATAGAATGTAAATACATTGAATAAAATTGTTTTTCATAGTCAGTGTCTTGTTTATTTTATTGATCTTATAAGACACCCATGACCAAGGTAATTTATAAAAGGGAGTCTTTAATTTGGGTCTCATGGTTCCAGAGGGTAGTAGAGTTCATGACCATCATGGCAGCTGACAGGCAGGCATAGGGTTGGAGCAGTAGCTGAGAGCTTAAATCTTATCCACAAGTACACAAAGCAGAGAGAGAGGACAGAGAAAGAAAGAGAGAGAAAGAGACAGACAGACAGACAGACAGACTGGGGATACACTGGGGATATCCTAGAATTTTGAAACTCAAACCCCACCCCCAGTGACATACCTACTCCTACAAGGCCACACCTCCTAATCCTTCCCAAACAGTTCCATCAACTGTGGACCAAGCATTCAAATACATGAGTCTATAGTGCCCATTCTCATTCAAACCACTACCATCAGATAATATAGTCCCAGACATTTTTGAGATAATTTTACAGCCCAAACTATGTTGAAGCTAGCTATATTTTAATCTGCAGAAAACTGCACAGTACAAGTGTGGTCTTTAGGAGAAATCCTAAATTTCTCATATTTTTCACCTTCTAGACAAGCTCTCCTTGTTCGAGCCACCCCTCCTCCTCCTCCCACAGTGATAGGTGCTCTCCATAGGCATTCACAGACAACACATGGATGAGTCCACACTGGAGTCATCAATACGCCAACACTGACAAGCTGAACTACAAGTGCCATCAGACCCTCTTTGTCTTGGGTTTCTTATCCCTCGGCTTCCCTTCAGCTTTGTCCTTCTCCCACTCTTCCTGCTGGTGAACCTCAGCACCCATGTGTCACTTGCTGCCTTGAGTCCTATGTGTGATACGACTAGGAATGCTGTGTCCAACTGACACCCTAGTCTGGTCTTCAAGTATCGCTCACCTCCGTGTCTACATCCCTGTGCCCTCCACAGCCCACTGGCCATTCTCAGAACCTCCCTTTATCCCCCACCCCAAATCAACTGCCAACATCATGAGCTACTGCTTTCCATGAGCTTTCCCCTCTGTTTCCTTCAGCTAAAACAGCAGCTGGTATGTTACCATAAGGGCTCCTGTTCCTCTCTAGATTGAGGACCTGTTTTCTAGTCACTGACCCCTGCATTCTGGCCCATGTTCTTATACAGCTGTACTTGTGTTTGGCTGAAAAGGACAAAACCAGAAAGCCTATTGCTTGAGGAACATAATCCTAATTTCCCCTACAGAAGACCACAGCAGTCGTTCTGAAACTGGAGCTGAATCTAAGTCGTTCTGAAACTGGAGCTCAATCTCATATCCTTGAGACTCTGCTGAATCCAAGAGTGAACTCTTTAAAGCTAGATTAAGGAAGGCTCTGAACGCATGACAAAGAAAACTGGATCTCATCTCACAGTATGAGAAAACAGGGCTGAGTGGGAGCCATGCTAAAGAATGATGGGTCCTCTAAAGAGAGGGGCCAGGAGTCTCAGGGATCCAACGGAAGCTACCAACAAAGCAAGCAGTGTAACACCAAAAAAAAATGCATGGTGATGAAGATTTGGTAAATAGATCGTATCCAACAAAATGGACTTGCAGGAAACTGCAAAAATGTTGGAATGCTAATAAAATGAAAAAACAAGTTTTGGATAACATTTCAAATCGCTTCACTTTAGTTCCTGTGGACCATTTTTTAAATATCATTTTTATAAGAAAATAAAAACCTAAGACTTTAAATGACAGCCATCCTTGAAACTCAGATATACACTAATTATGTTTAAATTCAAATTATGGTTATTTAATCGACGTGGCTACATACAAGAAGCCTTTTTTTTTTTGCCTTTGTGACAGATCTGATATAGTTGTCAAAGGTTTGATTAATGAATAATTTAGGACGCTACTTTGTTTTCTCTAAATCCCTAAATTTTACAACTATGACTCATTTAAAAGCCTATATCAGATGAGATATGATAACTCAGCTGCAATTAGGAAGCCGGGAAAGAGGCCTCTGAACAGCTTATCAGAATATGAACTAGGCCATTTAAAGGGAAGGGAACAAGGGGTTACTTTGAATAACTTAGAATGTAAGAGGGAAACTAATTAGAAAATAAGTCTCTGATCTAAATGAATTAGTAAATAACTGTTAAATCAGTCAGGAATGCTATTTAAGATAAATAACATATGGGACACAGGAAGGATTTTAAAATTCAAGATGAATCAATTTTGTTTACTGTGGGTGTGTTTCCTACCTCAGGAGGTACCTCATGCTGCATTTCAGAAGTGCATGCTGGGCGGGGAGGGGGATTGCCAGAGTCCTTAACATCATTGCAAGGGTACTGCCTGCAAGCAGGAGAATGTGCAGCTCCCATCTCCATCCCTAGCCTTGGGGAACAGCCTGAAGCTGTTTTCCGTTTCTGCGTGGCTGCCTGGTCAGCTTGTGGGAAGGTGGGCCAAGACAGAGGGGACTATGGAGAAAAGACACACACTTCAAGTCTCAGGAGTCTGTGTGTGTCACTGAACTTCCTATCCGGGAAGCATCTTTCTGATTTTGTATTACTAAGATTTTCTTGCCTTCATCCTTTCGATCACAGCCATTCTCTCTTTTATTGAAAGGAGCATGTCTACATCCCCCACCGTTTTTCTTCTCCCCACCACTTTCCTGTTAGATGGACTCTTGGGAAATGGTAAAATATGTGGAAATGATGTCAGTGAATCAGCAGGGCTGGGTCTGAAGCTGGGAGACTCTATGGAAGGGCCAGCTCCTTTGGAGAACTGCCTTGACAAGGCAGGCACCCCAAGAGAGCATTCCGGGAAAGTGTTTTTCTCTGGCTTTCTCAACACATCCGCACTTTTTCAAACAAGAAAAAGTTTCATTTGAGGCTGAGGTAATGGAGTAAATTGCTCTCTGCCTAGAAATTGTATCATCACCTGCACGTCACTCTTAGCCTGTGGGCCTTATTCTTCAGTCCATTTGTGTCCCCCAGGCACATGCCTCTCTCAAAGACGGAGTTTTTCATGAAAGACAGCCTGCCTTTGAGCAGGAGGACTGGTGACTACATGTGATTGCTTCAATCCCCTGTTCACTGGAGTTGAAGCAATTACTGAGCTCACAGAATGTGGGTGTGGTACTTGGTACTTCTCTAACAAAACCAAAGTATCTTTCCACTAGCAAGCTAATCACATTTGACTTTACTCTCTTAACCATGACTTCCCTTGCCTTTCTTCTGTTCCATTTGTCTCAAGCACTTAACATTTTCACCTCAGACACTACCTTCCTGCAATCTCTGTAGCTGTTGTCTTCTTTCTTTTGTGACTAGTCTCTGTGATATTCAAATTCTGCATTTCATTACCCACTTCTGCTGGGCCTTCTTGCCTAGCACGCTTTGCTAAGGTGCTCTCAAAAATCTCACTCTCAAAGAAGAAGCCTACGGGGTAACATTTTCTTAGTGTTTATTTGCCTAAGAAAACTGTTCAGTAAGGACACATGCATATTTAGACATCTGAGTGAAGTGTATTGTTTTCTATGACATTCATACAATATCAAAACAACAAAGTCATCTAGATTTTCAAAATCCCCTATAGCTAGAACACAATACTTGGAATCTACACTTACCATGCCAATGGTTTTTAAGGCTCTGTCTCATTAGCTGCCTAGCCTCAGCACCACTGGATAAACCCAAAGGACAGTTGTGCAAAACCAGTCCAACTCAGTAACTACAAAATTCTCCTTATGCGGGTATAGTCTTCAAATCATCACCCTAGATACTGTTACCTCTTAGCATAAGCTGACATTTTTTTTTGCCTCTTCCAATGGAAATTCTGAATCAGCTGAGTCAAGGGCACAGTCTTATGCTATGCTATAGTTATCATGCCCACCCCAACGAATATAATAATCTCCACTTTAAAAAGATGCCTAAAAATTAATCAAAGCAGAATTCTTTTACTAGAGGAAACTTTTGCAATTAAAAAGTTTTCTAAAATTAGAATTACGAATGCCTTTTATGGAGGAAATTGGACAGTTTCAATTTTCCAGTAAAACCATCAATTTAAAAATATGATTGCCAGTTTGTAATCTGGCAGTCTCTCCCATTTCTCTGATCTGAAATGAAAACTTGAGGCTTTACTGTATATGATTTCTCTTGAAAAATATTAAAGGTACAATTAAGATGGCAGGGGACATAATGTGGAATTTTTTTCCTTAAAACAAAACAAAACAAAACAAAAAAACTAAAGTTAGATTCATGCTGTTCCAGGAACCCTTATGAATGCTAGTCAGTTGACTAGAAAATGCCATGAGAGTTAAAGGTATTTAATGGTATTTACTTTGAACATTACCATTTAATTTCCAAAGACATTTTTGGTGGTTTTATTTTGTTTGGTTGGTTTTGTTTTGTTTTCATTTTTGAAACAGGATCTCACAACCCAGGCTAGTCTGGAACACTCTCACTATGCATCCCAGGCTAGTCTGGAACACTCTCACTATGTAGCTCAGGCTAGTCTGGAACACTCTCACTATGTAGCCCAGGCTAGTCTGGAACACTCTCACTATGTAGCCCAGGCTAGTCTGGAACACTCTCATTATGCATCCCAGGCTAGTCTGGAACACTCTCACTATGTAGCCTAGGCTAGTCTGAAACACTCTCACTATGCATCCCAGGCTAGTCTGGAACAGTCTCACTATGTAGCCCAGGCTAGTCTGGAACACTCTCACTATGTAGCCCAGGCTAGTCTGGAACACTCTCATTATGTAGCCCAGGCTAGTCTGGAACACTCTCACTATGTATCTCAGGCTAGTCTGGAACACTCTCACTATGTAGCCCAGGCTAGTCTTAGTCTTTTGGCAATCCTCTTCCCTTAGCCTCCACACCTGGCTTTATTACTTACTAAAGTGAGCATAAATACATTTTACTAATAAGCATTTAAGACTTATAACTAGATGGAAATAAATTATTTATAATAAGAATATTTGAAAGGAAATATACACATCGAAGACCTCAAACTGATATTTGGTAATAATTTTATAAGAAAATCATGTAAATAAAAGAAGCTAAAATGAATAGACTTACTAGTTTGTTAGCTCAGATGTTTTGTATAACACTGATACACACATGACATTAAGTTTTATATAGACTATGAGAGAGACAACATGGTAATTTCATTTACTTGAGATTAAAGAGGAATAGATTGCTTTGACGTATTTATTTTGTGATGTGATAAAGACAGGGCTTAAAATTTTCCTAAAATTTGGACATTGTGGTTAGTTCTCAGTTGGTGATTAGGTTTTCCCAGATCTCCTGATTTTTATAAATAAATCAATCAAAGTCATCAGAACCACACACTGCTTCCTTCACCAACTCGCCCAGCAAAAAAAAAATTATGGAATACTGCCTTTTGCTCTCTGGGGATAACAGGGCTATTGTCATCTTTAATCAGAGAAGCCATTGACACAGGATCTTCCTTCTTGGAAGGAGGGAACCACTGAGAATGACTTTCACTTGAGACAACAGGCCCCACAAGCAATACGCACTGCTGCTCCGGCTGCAGGTGGTCTCAGAAGGTGCTAGATGCACGGAAGCCAGGTATGGCATTCAGTAGACTACCACTCATGCTGAGGTGGGACTTCAAAGTGGTGCGGCTGTTTGGGGCTCACTTTCAATCTGTAAGTAACGCCTAGCCCATGATTCTATACATTCAATAAACTCCTTGGTTCACCATACTGCATGTAGATGTGACCACTCCTTTGGTTAGTCACTGATCCTCTACTGGATCCCTCCATATTTGTTTGCATCTCCCCCACCCTGGGAAAGTAATGCAGCAATTAACTATTACAATTTCAATAAACGAAAGTACATTTATTGACCAAAGGACTTGAAAGTAGTGCTGCACCTATGTCCTGACTTGAAGTGAATTTATTTTCCATAAAGTATTAAATCTAACAACATAAACAAAAAGAATACAATACATTTCCTTTCAAAGCTGATCAATTTTTCTTTTGAACATTTTTTTTTGCATAGCATATGACAGCTGAAATAGATTCTATTAAACTGTCAAAATTTTACTGGAAGAGAAAATCCCAGTAAAAATTTTAAAACTCATTTTTGTTCTTCAAGCATATATTCACACATTTCAAAGTGCTGACATAGAAACACCAGAGTTGATATGTCACTGTCTGAATTAAAAAGTACTTACACTATTGGCTTTTCCAGACGACTTCCCTGTGAACCAACAATCTCCCCCAATGTACAAAACACTTGTCCCAGAAAGTCCTAAAATAGATAAAAGGGTTAAAGCTCATAAGTTCCCACACTATTGTGCAGTAGATATCTTGTGCATCACTTTTGCATTTTTTCATTACCAAAACACAGAATTCTCAATTCCAAAAATAAGCCCAATATGAATCAATTTTACCACGCTGCTTTCCTCCAAGTTCACATGTAATTTCACACTTTAGTCACAGAACCAGTTTGTTATTTTGAACTTCCAGGCACTGCAATGTCACAAGACCATAAAACAAGAGCTCTGCCACCATCTGGATACATGCGCTGAGAAAGCAGAATGGTTATCAGGAAGAAGCCCTGTGCTCCAGGATAGCCCAGATGCTTCAGAAGTCTGTGTTATCCTAAAAGGTCTGCAGAGAGGCACTCCGTGCATTGAATAGCCCAAGGGAAGCCCAGTGAATGATGTACAGACGTCAAATATGATGTTTCATTTTTATGAAAAGAAGCGTCAATAAATCTACTTCTTAAATGTACAAGGTGTGTTACCAAGATCACTAGAGTTTCAGAAAAATGACTTCTCAAACTGAAAAAAAAAAAGCCAACTCATGCTTGGGAGCTACTATTGGCCCCACTTTATAGATAAGAGGACTGAGGCTTGAAGAAAGCAACTTGCTCAGAACCATAATGAAAACCCAGAAGATGAATCCAAGGCTCCCTGAGGTACTAGGTCCAGCCATGCTGCCTCTACTTCTAGCCAGTGAGAGGAGCTGGACCCAGATACACATGAGGCCAACTAGCCAAGAAGTAAAATCCCTCATTATTCTACACAGGGAAAGTGAGGTTGATAGTGCCCTAAGTCCAAACAGGAGAAAAAGCCCTATGTAGACTAAGAAGTGAGCCTTGAGAGGTAGCTGGGAACAGACTGAACTGTTAGTCCTAGAGAAAATATCAGACTATCAGGAAGCAGGAAGTGAGCAAAGAAAGAAAGTCAAGTCAAGGGAGGAAGTGTAGATGAAGAGCCAGGACCTTGAGGAATGCTCTTGGCTCAACAACTGGAAGCAACCAGACAGCTTTGGTCATCCATGGGCACAATCAGAGAGGAGCATCTGCTCAGATACCAGCTTGCCACAATGGGCTCATGACAGGAAAGAATTTGCATTCAGGAGACTACAGTTGCTAAGTTTAAGCAAAGTGCTAAGACCCAAGCCAAGGTTGCAGTGAGTGGTGGGAAACAGATCTGGTGAACTGTTGCTGTGTATGGTAGGTAGAGCTGGCGGCAGGGGGGAGCAGCCCAGACACTCCAAAGGTCACTCTAAATCTAGAACTTGGTAACTGACAGAGGGCTGTACTCTTTTTAAAATGCGGGTCCTTTGGAATTGGTTTCTAAGCATGCAAAACAACTTAAATCCTTATTGCAATTATTGAGTTAAATCCATATTTAAATTGCAAGTCATTAGCATACATATTTAAAATGTGGGACTTGAACAAACCCCAAACTACCTAGAGCTTAATACTTGGCCTTCCAAATGCTTGGTATTTGGAAAAATCATTGCTCTACTGAATAGCTGCAGAAAAACCATTATGGAGCATTGTAGAACTGTTTACTAAAAATATGCCAGTGAACTGTTGCAAAAAACATGTTAAATGAATTTTGTCAATGGAATACTTAGGTTCAGTAAAAGCTGTATACCATTGCACAAAAGAACAGAATATAAATGTGTACCATCCTACACACCTACCAGCAAACACAGAGGCATCATTATTGCTTCACAGAAAGTTAAAATAGTCAAATCAGTAAAATGTGCACTACAACATGAATCTATGAGAATCCTCCCAGTTTCCTTACCTTGCCCCGTATTCACAGCATCCCTGGGTTTGCTCTGCATTTCTGAGTATGTACAGTCTGTACCAAGCAACACATTCACTACTCACAGCACAAAATCAGCGCATGGTATTTACTAAGCAGTCACAAGGTGGGAAAGTTCTATTCAGTTTGTGTTTTAGCTGACTTAATGGCTCACATCTGCTACGCATTTTACAGTACACTCATGTGTAAATAATTAGTGTCTTTCAGTGGGTATTTTTAGGTATTTGGGGCTGTATGTAGAGATAGAAATAAAGACAAACTACGCCATAAACTTCCTCACTGCTTTTTGTGCTGGTGCTGTGACCCAGTTGTGGAATCATTATAATTAGGTTGTGATGATATTTCCAGGAATAAATGCAGTCCTTCTACCCCTCTGCCCCCCTACAGACCAAATCCAGCCTAGAGAATCTCAGGCAGCTGAGAAACGTTTTAATGTCTAATATAATAATGGCTACTGCTTTCTCCCCCAAATGGCCATGAAAACAGTAAAGGTCTGTTAAATTCTTCTTTATAGTTTCAATCACAGTCTCATAATGTAGGAAAACCATTCTGTTCATACCTAGGATTCATTGAAACTTAAAGTGTATCCAGCTCAATATGGCTGGTGCCAAAGCTAAAAGCGATAAAAAGAGAAGTGGGGGAGAGAGCAGGAGGGATTAAATAGCAATAAGAATAAAAAGTAGCAGATAGCCCCGTGGGCATGCTCAGATTATTCCCACAGCAATCTGCATCTAGATTTGTTACAGCTAAAAGATTCCAAGTCCCTGCAACCAAGGTCCTGCTGATTATACACAAACATATTGGTTTCTCTCTTCTTTCTTAGGTCTACACACAGCATAACATTCTTATTTCTTTAGATTTATTATTTTAATTCTTTCTGAAGTATGAATATTGGCTGATCTGTTCGCCTAAATTTTATTTTGTATTGTACCTTCATACTTGTCTACATTTTACATTCATTACATTGCTGCCCTGAGCTTTAGGGATTCTACAAATGGGAGAAGGAAGCTTGGGAGGCAATGAAATGGCTCAGAGGATGCTTGTTGCCAATAAATCCCTGAGACCCACATAGTAGTAAGAGGGAAATGACTCTTGTCAGCTCTCCTCCAAGCTCAATGTGTACTCTATGGCACGCATGCACACAATAAATAAATAAATAAATTTTTAAATGTTAAAGAGAAAC
>CABHPH010127656.1:0-41395 GCA_902168325.1 Peromyscus nudipes
CACATAGATGTGGCCAGTAACAGCATCCTTACCACATATCATAGTGTATTCTACTTTTTTAAATTTATGTTTAAAGTTACTATTTTTGTCATAGTGTTTTCTGTAATTTTGCTTTTGTTTTGATTTGTTTGCAAGAAACAAAATGCACTCTGGTTGTGGACAGCTGTAATTCAACATATGGGAGACTGAAGTAAGAAGATTGAGATCATGCCTCAAATTCTTCCTAAAGTCCTTTCCATATTGATGACATTCATATGGACTCTCATTACATCAATTAAATGATGGTAATATCTAAAGGTTCTTACACAGTGATTATAAATATTTGGTTTCTTTCTTGGTTGACTTAACATACGTGGATTCAAAGTTGAGTTGTGTGGAAATTGTCCCTGATTTGTAGCATTTGGAGGCTTCTCTTCATTGTTAAATCATACCTACAGACAGGTTTGTCCTTCCTGAAAGTTTCCTTTACAAGTGGCATTTCATTTTTTCTGGTTTCATCTTTGTGTTTTAACTTACCATTCTTGGAAATCCTCTTTCTTCCTCCCCAGCAGGATCCATGCCTCCTCAGTGAAGTATACAGTCACATCCTTGAAGGCCAGTGACTATTATGGGTATATTCTCAAGAACTCCATGCAGTCTGTTTTGTAATCATCATCACTCAGAGGGCCTCTGAATTCCAAACAGGAAAATAAGATCAAGAGAGATGGAGAAGGGAGGAGTAGACATCTAACTGAAGACACATTTATGCAGAACTTCTTCTTTCTGGGAAAGTCTAAATCAACTTTATAAATTATCAAACAAAAATCTGGTAATAACTACTATTTTAAGTATTTTATTTTAGGAAGCAGATTTCTTAATTGCTTCTTAAAACTGTCCTTTTAAATGGCATGTATACATTTAAAATAGAAATTTATTATTTTTTTAAAATTGCACTTTTATTAATTCTTTGAGAATTTCATAGTGTATTCACCACCTTCACCCTTTCTCCCCACACTTCTTCCATTTCTACCTTCTCTCCTCTCTCTTCTATACTCATAAACATCTTCAGTGTATTTTTTTGTTTATTTCCTATTAACTTCAGTTTATGTTGCCCAAATACTCCAAGAAGTGAAGCCTGCCCTGGGGTATGTTGTCCTGCAAGGGGTGATCGAGTTTTTGTTTAAGATAGTCTCCTCTGTCTTCACTAATCATTCTACTGGAATATTCTTTTAATTAAAAATAAGCTAAAGGAGGGGCTGGAGAAATGGCTTAGAGGTTAAGAGCACTGACTGCTCTTCCAGAGGTCCTGAGTTCAATTCCCAGAAACCACATGGTGGTTCACAACCATCTGTAATAAGATCTGGTGCCCTCTTCTGGTCATACATGTTGTATATGTAAT
This sequence comes from Peromyscus nudipes, assembly GCA_902168325.1. Lineage (NCBI taxonomy): Eukaryota > Metazoa > Chordata > Mammalia > Rodentia > Cricetidae > Peromyscus > Peromyscus nudipes. The sequence continues at coordinate 1,379 of CABHPH010127656.1, forward strand.
AAACAAATAAATCTTTTAAAAAAAAAGCTAAAGGAAATTGTTTATTATGAATAAGATTATATAATCTATTTTCATTAGCTAAAAATATTCACAAGGACACAATTGGGAAACTGCAGTGCATGAATATTGTCATAAATCTATATTTTTGGCTTTGAAGGCTTATTTATTTCCAGTAGTAATTTTTGGTTAAATGGTGATCATTATTTAAATGTCTATGGTAGCAAAAGATTTCTCATGGATACAATTGACAGAAAAACAAAAATAGAGAAATATATTTGTAACCATCATGCCTAGGGCAGAAAATTATCAAATGAGAAAAATATCATCAAAAAAGACTTTAAAATAATTGTTTAAGAAATAAGCATTTGTTAGTATAGTTGCTATCAATTTTATGAAGTTAGTTAGGGGAAAATAATTTTCATTAATATATGAAAAATTGAAGCTATGTATAACTCTTAAGAGGGAATTTAAAAATATCACAATTATTATATTAGAAAATAGATGCATTTTTAGTCCAACAGGTTTATAAACATTGACAAATATAAAAATTCTCTGCAAACCAGTCACCAGGGAAAAGAGATCATCTGATATTTGCAAAGTATATTTATAATGCATGCTAAAATTAATATTTAGCAAACTATATAAATAATTAGTGTGCAGTTGAGGGTTTATTTGATTTAATATTTCTGTGGTCATTTCAAAGTTCTTCATAAATAAATAAGGTAATAATTACTGAAAAAAGTGTAAGCATCCCAGTGCCTTCCTCTGGAAAATGTGTTAATTATTATCTATCTGATTTCATGTCTGTGAATAATAATAATAATATATATGCATTACTGAAAAGCAGTTGATAGGCACAGGAGAGGACTTTCTAAACAGAACACTGATAGCACAGGCACTAAGGTCAACAATTAACAAATGGGACCTCATGAAACTGAAAAGCTTCTGTAAGACAAAGGGCATTGTCAATTGGACAAAACAGCGGCCAACAGAATGGGAAAAGATTTTCACCAACTTCACATCTGACAGAGGAATAATATAAAAAATATATAAGAACTAAAGAAACTACACATCCACAATCCAAACAACCAAATTAAAAATTGGGGTACAAATCTAAACAAAATTATCAACAGAAGAATCTCAAATGGCTGAGAACACTTAAAGAAATGTTCAAAATCCTTAGTCATCACAGAAATGCAAATCAAAATAACTCAGATTCCACCTTACACCTGTCAGGATTGCTAAGATCAATAACACAAATGACAGCTCATGATGGCAAGGATGTGGAACAAGGTGATCACTCCTCCATTGCTGATGGGAATGCAAACTTGTATAGCCACTTTGGAAATCAATATGGAGATTCCTCAGAGAATTGAGAATCTATCTACTTTAAGAAACAGCTATACCCCTTTTGGGCAAAGGACAAGCTATATCCAAAGGACACTTCATCCTACCACAAGGATACTTGCTCAGTTATGTTCATAATGGCTTTATTCATAGTAGTCAGAAACTGAAAACAACTTAGATGTCCCTTGACAGAAAAAATGAATAAAGAAAATGTGGTACATGTATACAATAGAGTATTGCTCAGCCGTTAAAAACAATGACATCATGAAATTTGCAAGCAAATGAATGAGACTAGAAAAAAATCATGATAAATGAGATAACCCAGACTGAGAAAGACAAATACAGTATGTATTCACTTATAAACTATTAAGTAAATGATAAGAAAGCTATCATTTGCAGACCTACAGAGATTAGATAAAGAGGAAGCCTCTAGTGTGTACACATGGATCTCCCTGGGAAGGGGAAATAGAATAAATTTTCAGAGTGGACTGGGGGCCAGTGGTGATTGTAGAAAAGTGTTCAAGTGTGGGGGTGATGGGATGGAGGGAGAGAGTATGGGGAAAGACATTTGGAATTGAGAGGGCAGGGGAATTGAGGGCCTATGTGAAAACCTAGTGCAGTGTAAACTTCCTGGAATCTATGAGGGTGATCCAAATAAGAACTCCTAGTATTAGGGGGAAAGGAGTCTTAACTGTCCATGTCTTGTAGCGAGGCAAGGCTGTCAGTGTCAGGATTGCTTTGTATTTGGTTGAGTTGTTGGCCAAGAGGGTCCTGTGGAGATCCCTGAACAACCCAGGCTGATGCCTAGAGGGTTGCTGTCTGCAAATGTATAGCAGACCCTATTGCCAAGAACAACATCAACACAGCTAACTGAATGTAGAGAGCTTGAGCTGGTGCCTGCATGGAGCCTTCATACCTATGTGCTAGGCTCTTTGGTGTGGAAAGGTACTTTGTAGGCTAGAGAAAAAAATCTGGACACTAACCCAGCCACAAAACCTTTGACCTACAATCTGTTCTGCCTACAAGATGTGTTATGAAAATGGTAGCCCAGAACTTGGGGAATGGACAACCAATATCTGATTTAACTTGAGGCCCACTCCACAAGAGGGAGCCTGTGCCCAACACTGCTTGCATGGTCTGGAACAGGAGATTGCATGGATCAGAGACATAGGGTAGAATCAATCTTGACTGATCTAAAGAAAAGCAAACAAAAAAAATCAATGAAATGATTTCTAATGATATTCTTCCCTAATCATAGATCAGTACCTTGTCAAGTAATCACCAGAGAGGCTTACTCCAGCAGTAGATGGAAGGGGTTGCAGAGATCCACAGCCAGACATTATGCAGAGAGAGAGTCTAAATGGGAGTACTCCATCAGGTCCTTCCCCTCGGAGTTCATGGAACTCCATGCAAGAGAGGGAGACAAGATTGTTGGAGCCAGAGGGAATGGAGGAGGACATCAAGAGAACATATACTGTGGATATCGATCGCTCTGTATGCTGTGAATGTGTTGTTCTGATTTGGCTGATAAATAAAATGCTGATTGGCCAGTAGCCAGGTAGGAGGTATAGTATAGGCTGGACAAGCAGAGAGGAGAATTCTGGGAGGTGGAAGGCTGAGTCAGGAGATGGTGCCAGCCCCTGCCGCCATGAGAAACAAGATGTAAAGTACCAGTAAGCCACAAGCCACATGGCAACTTATAGATTAATAGAAATCGGTTAATTTAAGATGTAAGATCTAGATAACAAGAAGCCTGCCACGGCCATACACTTTATAAGTAATATAAATCTCTGTGTGTTTACTTGGGTCTGAGTGGCTACAGGCCTGAGCAGTACTAGAGAAAACTCCAACTACAAACATGGCCCACTGAATCAAGTAAGCAGGCCTTATATGGACTCACAAAGACTGACAAGGCAAGAACAGGTCCTCTGCAGATATGTTGTGGCTGTTAGCTTGGTGTTTATGTGGAAGTCATTTCCTTCTCTTGGGATTTTTTTCCTCCTGTTGAGTTGCATTGTTCAGCCTTTGTGCCTTGTCGTACTGTTTCTTGTTTTAAAATTTCTCTTTTGAGAATTTTATAGATGTATAAAAATATGATATTTACTTCTCTCTTTCCTCTTGTACTCTACTCATCTATCTAACATGTTTCCAATCTCAATCTTGTGTCATGTTTTGAAAACCCATTGATTCCTGTTAATGTTTCCAATATAAACATAGCTATGAGACCATTTACCAGAGCATGAGAAACCTAAGAGTTTCTGCATTCTCAAGAAAAACTAGTGGACCAGTCTAATTCTTCAGTTATCCTTTCTACTTTTTATTGTGGGGTAAAGTTTCCATTCATAATCACTGCACTTTTCCTATATTTCTTAAAAATTCCCTAAATGAATGTATCTATACATGTGTGTGCTTTAGATGACAAAAGCTTATTTCTCTTAAGTTCTGTCACCCTAAGTTTCCTTGCATTTTTCAGATTCCCTTAATATAACAACATATTTTGTTAAGGAGACATTCACTGTTTGTTTTTGTGTCTATTCAAGTAGGACTCACTACTAAGCCAATAGTATACTGTAATTTTATCCTTGCCTATCTTTTTGTTAATCCTTGTAGTTAAATATTATCTCATTTCTCCATTTGTGACATTTCTGCATGCTATTATTTCCTTTAAATTTATTTAACAGGAATTTAAAGTTGCTACCATCCCTAAATTGATGAATGTTAGTATTCAATTCATTAATCCACTTTCTCTTGAGTATCTTCTATTCTAATATGGACAATTACATGCTGTGGGATGGTCTGTATGTCAAATGTGTTGCTCTGATTGGTCAATAAATAAAACACTGATTGGCCAGTAGTCAGGCAGGAAGTATAGGCGGGACTAACAGAGAGAAGAATTGAGAGAACAGGAAGGCGGAGAGAGACACTGCCAGCTGCCACCATGACAAGCAGCATGTGAAGATGCCGGTAAGCCACTAGCCACATGGCAAGGTATAGATGTATAGAAATGGATTAATTTAAGATATAAGAACAGTTAGCAAGAAGCCTGCCATGGTCATACAGTTTGTAAGCAATATAAGTCTCTGTGTTTACTTGGTTGGGTCTGAGTGGCTGTGGGACTGGCAGGTGACAGAGATTTGTCCTGACTGTGGGTCAGGCAGGAAAACTCTAGCTACAATTACATTTGTAAGTTTCCTGCACAGATTTCTCTCAAGACACTTCCATTAATGATTTATCTAGCAATCATCTTTACTACCCTAAAGTAGCTGTGTAATATTTGATCATTCAATATTGTTTCAAAATCCCTCAGTAATGATGTGTGCTTGCCTCCCTTTGGTGACCGAGAACACTGTGGAAGAGGGGGAAGAAAAACTGCAGATATCAGAGTGGATGGACACCAGGAGAACATGTACCTGGTATTAACTAAGCAGGGCTCACCAGGGCCTACATGGGTCTGCACCAGAACCTCTGCATATGTGTTATGGCTATTAACTTGTTGTTTTTGTGGGACTCCTAACAGTGGATGCACTTGTGTCTCCAACTTTTTTTTATCTGCTCTTGAGACTCTTTTCCTCCTACTGGGTTACCTTGTTCATCTTCAATAGGGGGGCTTTTATCTTGTTTTACTGTGTCTTGTTTTATTGTGTCTGGTTGTTGTTTCTTGGAGGCCTGTGGTGATATTTTATTTGTGCTGAAGTGTGGTGATATTTTATTTGTATGTTAATAAATAAATTTTGCCTGGAGATCAGAGAATATAGCAAGCCATTAACACGAAAGTCAGGCAGTGGTAGCATATGCCCTTAATCTGATCACTTGGCAGGCAGGGTCTCTGTGTGTTCAAGGTCTCACTGGGAACAGAGCCAAGCATGGTAACACATGCCTCTAATCCCAGTACCAACCATAGAGACCTCCCAGTACCAACCATAGAGACCTGGAGGTCTGTACACACAGGCAGCAACAAGGAAGTGAAGTAGTTGGGCAAAGAGCCAATGAGAGGGCAGAACAGCAAGGCAATAAAGGTGCTGGTAGACAGGAAGTAACTCATTTTTGATAGCTGCAGAGCTGGAGAGGTAAGGTTGGTGGCTATTACTATTTCCCTGATCTCTAAGGCTTTCAACCCTATATTTGGCTCTGTGTTTCTTATTAATAAGACTGTTTAGAAATTTGGCTACAGAGGCCTACTCTTTTCTGAGGATTGGGAGGGGATGTGGGTCTGGAGGAGACAGGAAGACAGGGGAACTGGAGGGAGTGAATGGAGGAGAAACTGTAGTCGGGATGTGATGTATGAAGGGGAGAATCTATATTCAATAAAAAAGAAAAAAAAGAAAAGCAGTTGATAAAGTACTAATTGTCCTACCAATGTTTGTTTAAGGGGAGAAATAGTAACAGCATATTATAGCCCACCAGTAACTCCTGCTTTATATAAAGTAATTTCTCTTCTCCTGTCCTTTTTGTAATTTATTAGGACATCCAAAATATAGTAATTTACCGGTTCTCACTGCCATTCAACTCAGTAGCATACAAAAAAATTTAAAATTACTTTGAGAACTAAAAAATTGAGTAGAAGCAAACTTCTTTTATATTATCTTTCTGCTTACTTTCCTAGTATTTCTCTAAAACCTTCAAAAATGATGAAGACAAAGAAAAGTGAATCTGATGACCTCTGGCATTTTTACCTCAGGCTCATTCTTATTCTGATTTTAGATAACACCAGGTTTGGGATTTTTAAATAAACTATAGAATTTATTTTGCATTTCAAAGAAAACGTCCTCATGATTCAGATTGAAATATACACTGTTTTTACTTTAGTTAAGTGCCCTCAACTTGGTAAAAGCAATGAGCAAAGTGGTTGAGTGATGCATGAAGGGCTAAGTGATAAATGAGAAGCTTTAGTGTACTTTAGCATCTAAAGTAAACATCTGTCAGAATTTATAAGCCTTTAATCAGAATATCTGTCTACAAGCTTCACTTAAGTTCCACTTTTTGGAAACTTTTGTTTATTTTATAAATTCAGTTTGTTCTATGTAGTTAGAATAAGACTTACTTCCTTACCCAGAATAGACGAGGCAAATATCAGGATGTGGACATACCTACCTAGGTGAACAGATTCTTATTTGATCTCTTTCCTCCTAATTTAATTAGTGAACTTTTCTTCAATTGGTGTCAGTGCCTTCTTTTATGTATTCATGTCCTTATTTTTATGATCATAGTTATTTTTCCCCCTTTCCCTTATGTGCATTTTGTGACGGTACTGTCTTTTGCAATGCAGAGCACCTGAATCCTCAATGCATTCGCATTTTCACATGTGTCAACAGCTGATTTTGACCATCTCTTCCCTGGAAAAAGTCTGTGTGGAGGGACTAATTATCCAGGTTTCCTTCTAGTCTGTTTTCACGTGTGCCTTTCATTGTCTTGCATAAAGTATGGTTCTTTTGCTGATATTATGCATAATAAAAGGCCTCAGTGAAGACCTTGGTAATGTATTTCATAGACTGGCCTTTCCATAATTAACATAATGTCACTTACTGAAAACAACCACATACTCATAAAAAGGAGTAGGAAAGGAGAGAAGTAACTATCATCAAACTGCTAGATTTTTGTTACTTCAGCTGTTACAGTTATTTCTACTTCATGTGAGAGCACAAATGATATGAACAGTAGAAAGAAATATCAGATCTCACACATTACATATGTATTTTTTAAAAAAATATTATATTTACTTAAAGATAAAATTATATTTTGAAGTATAAATTAAATAATTGACTTATAAAGTTATCTAATAAAAATTGAAACATGTATATATTCATGTTGACATGTTACTATATTGAATCAATATTCTTAGCATAACTCTTAGTTTTGATCTGTTTAAATAAATATATAGCAAGCTTTTATAATCACTTTGTTTTCTGTAATACCAGCAATGCATAAGAGGGCTTTGATAATCCAGTGAGTATTTTGACAAAGATAGTAGGTTATATGCACCTTTAGCCATCAATAAACATATATAAATAATTTCTTTTTTTCAATTAAAATTTTCTTTTATTTTTAAGATAAAACACAGATATAGAACACCACACAAATTGAATGCATTATTTAATGTATTATCTTATGCATACCATCCAGCTACATCAAGAAATGAAATTGTTAACAATCTTACAAGCCTTCCATGTGGCCCCACAAAATGACCCTTTTCTGGTGCCCTAAGTAACTGTCTTGACTTTTATCTTGACCAATTTTCTAATGTTTCTATAGGCAGTTTTATCACACCTGAGTATATTCACAGACGTGAGAGTTCTCGCTGTGTTAAAACCAAATGTCTTTTACATCTCTTAAAATTTGGAGGCCCTGATATTCTTGCCCCCCCTTTTTAAGTTATTGTTAAAGATCCTGAGACACTTGAATGGTATTTCTCAAAGCCTGATTTTTTTAAATGACATTATATATTATTGGGGGTGGGCACAGGGATACAGAATGTTCATGAATGCTATGACATGCAGGTGAGGTAAGAAGACACTGTATAGAGAAATCTGTTCTTCAGTCCCGCACCTTGTGGATTGCCACGATTGAATTTAGGTTGTCAGGTTCAGCAAAAGGCGTCTTTACCAGCCATATTTCTGCCTACAAAAGTCTACATTTTGAGAATTATATCCTCTTTTTAAAAATTTTAAAGAAAGTGCTTTTTTTTTTAATAAACTTTCTTTTTATTTATTCTTTGTGTCTTTCATATCATGCATATCAGTCCCATTCATATAAACATCCCTTGTATACACCTTCTGCCCTGCCTACCCTCAGTCCCGTCATACAGCAGCATGGGTGCAAGAGGGATTTTTTCCCCAGCACCATCCCTTGCAGCCCTCAGAAATTGGGCCCTGCATCTCACCTGGGCAGCACAGTATTGACACTATTGATTGGGAGTGGGGTGGGAAGGGGCTGTGAATCAGCCCCTAAAATGTGAGCATGGGAGATCTGGCCCTGCCCTTCATCTGCCATATGGTGGTGTGGTAGGGGAGAGATGTCCTCCCCTCCTCCTCTCACCACTTGTGGCAGGTGGGAGAGCTGGCCCTGAGCTCAAAATAGCTGGAGAAGTGTCCCCGCCCCTTGCTCATCACTGCAAGGAGTGAACTAGCTGGGGCAATGCTGGCAAGCTCACCCTGGTAGTGAGGAGAGGGAAGAGCTGGCCGCCAGACCAACCCTGCAACTACGCAGGCCCAGAAGTAGCATTATGAGTTGGTCCACCCCAACAACGTCCTGTCTATGAACTTCTGGAGCATATGAAGGGGCCGGTCCTTAAGACCCAAAGCTGCAGGATCTCCAGACACAGGGCTACAACAGGCTATGCAAGAGGAGTCCCAGTGAGGGGCCAGCATCAATAGTGTAGCAGAAACCAGAGGCCTTGAACCAGACCAATGACTCTGCAATGAACACTTTACTTGCAAGTAAAGATATATGGATAAAAGTGTTTATAGTGTGACTCTTGGTGTCACACTACAGTTTCTATGACAAGATTTTTTTTCCTTTTTTCTCTTAAATAATTTATAATTAAACAAAAAATCCCAAGAAGATCACATGTTTGAAAAGATTCTTTCATTTATGTATAAATTGGTTGGATAATTGTCATGTCCAGTGGGTTTTGATTTGGGTCTTGCACACACACGTGAGTCTATGAAGCTTGATTCACTAGAGCTTCAGGTTTTGATTTGTGGTTAAACAACTAAGTACTTGAGATTATATATAAAAGAGCCTCTGAGACAAAGATGTAGTTTGTTCATAACAACTGGACAGAAGGAATGAAAAGTTACAAAAAAGGGGGCTGGAGAGGCAGTTTAGCCATTAAAGATTAATATATTGTTAATAACTATAAATATGCCTAATGAGAACACAAAGTCCAAATTATCATCAAAAACAAAAAGACAGAAAGAAACCACAGAAAGAAAATGAAAATAAATTAAATGAAAACTGCAAAAACAGGATTAACATGTAAATATTTTTAGATCTGAGTACTCCACCACCAAATTGTTCTTGTTTTTAAAAAGTGTTTCCCCATTCAAGGTCATTGATATCACTGAAGCTCTTATAGAAATGTAACTTCCTCTCAAGATTTTTGGGATCACTGGGGGGCAGGGAGAGATAAAGAAGTACAAAAATATAAAATTTCAAGTAGAGCAAATGTTTGCCTAAAACTTACAAGAAGAAAAAACTTGGCAATAAAAAAATACATATATAGATAACCTTATTTGCGACAAGGTACCATGTGTGTAATGTGGATTCAACACTCATTTAGCAAAATAAAATAAAAAGAAGCAGTAAGTAGGTATGAGAGAAAAATTGAGGAGAATATAAGGTACGAAGTTATATTTTTTGTTTAAAAGGGCCTTTGTATTCTCCTTATCTTTTACTTTAAACTTGTTCACATGCCTTTTCTCACCAAACAGCATTTTTAACTCATTTTGCTGTCTTACTCTGTTGATCTTAAGAAGAGGAAGAAGCAGTCACCATGCCAAACAGCTTGGGTTATATTGTCTTAAAATTTCTTTAACCAAACAACTTATTTCTGAATTAATTTTTAAGCAAATTTTCAGGATAAAAGTAGAAGACTAACATAGTCTTTTCTAGAAACTAATCTGAATGGCCTCAAGTTCAGTTCCAAATAGTCTTGTGTTCCTCTCTGAAATATTGTGAGCATAGTTTCCATTTTATTCGTTTCCATCATCATTATGATATCATAAACTCATTCTTCAATGATCCATTAAACTATGCTTATAATATTTTAAGCCTTCTCAAGCTCACAGCTCTGAATCATACGCATTTCTCCACAAACTAGTTCCAAAGGCACATAAAGCATATGATTAGGGTTGGTATAACAGTGCCTTAACTCCTGAAACCAATTTTCTATTTGAATTATTTCTTTCATTGTTGTGACCAAATATCTGACAGAAAGCAATTTGTGGTAGGAAGTATTTATTTATTTTGATAAATGGTTGGAGATTGCACAGTCTATCATAACGGAGGAAGACATGACAGAGTTCATGGTGGGAGAATCAAGCAGTGGCCCTTCTAAAATCTGGGCAGGCCAGAAAGCAAAGAAACATCACTTATGAGGTTCATTTGGCTTTCTTATCTTTTACTTTTGATTTAGTCTGGAACCCCAGACCTTGGGATGGTACACCCATATTTATGGCAGTCTTTTTATTGTTGGTTAAATTTCTCTGGAATTTTCCTCATAGATATGGCCAGAGTTGTGTCTCACATAATTCTAAATACAGGAAAAAATGGTGATGAAGAGTAGTTTAACAACTAAGGATTGTCATTATTTTTCTGTAAAGACTGGAATTTCTAGCCGGGTGGCAGTGGCACACACCTTTAATCCCAGCATTTGGGAGGCAGAGCCAGGTGGATCTCTGTGAGTTTGAGGCCAGCCTGGTCTACAGAGTGAGATCCAGGACAGATACCAAAACTACGCGGAGAAACCCTGTCTAAAAAAAACAAACAGACAAAAAAGACTGTAATTTCTGGTAGAAATATTATCCCTACATAGTTCTTACCTTGATAAAATATTTGTTATTATCTCAAATTTATATTATTTCTTCATCATTGACATTGTCTTAACTAGGATTTCTATTGCTGTGAAGGGACACCATCACCCCCAACAACTCTTATAAAGGAAAACGTTTAATTTGGTAGTTTACAATTCAGAGGTTGAGTTCATTATCATTATGGTGGCACATGGTGGCATGTAAGCAGACCTAGTACTGGAGAAGGAGCTGAGAATTGTATTTCTTGATCCACAACCAATGAGAAGTGCATTGTCACACTGGGCTTGGCTTGAACATATGAGGCCTGAAAGTCACCTCCACAGTGACACACCTCCTCCAAGACCACACCTACTTCATTGAGGCCACGTCTCCTAATAGTGTCACTCCCTTTGGGAACCATTTTCTTTCAAACCACCACATAAATGTTCCCAATTTAAAAATGTATCATTATTATTATTGTTGTTGTTTGATAACTCTCTTAGTGTTTCTATTGTTGTGAAGAGATACCATGAACATTGCAGCTCTTATGAAGAGAAACTTTTAATTGAGTGGCTTACAGTTTCAGAGGTTTGTCAGTTATAATCATGTCATGACATAGCAGCATGCAGCCAGACAAGGTGCTGGGAAAGGAGCTGAGAGTGGAAAAGGAGCTACATCTTGATCCTGCAAGCAACAGGAAGTGGTCTGAGATACTGGATGTGGCTTGAGCATATATGAGACCTCATAGCTCATCGCCACTGACATACTTCCCTCCAACAAGGCTATACCTATTCCAACAAAGGCATACTATCCAATAGTGCCACTCCTTTTGGGGGGCCATTTTCCTTCTAACCACCACAAAAACCTTTACTAATTTTTGTGTAACATGACTGAGGCTTAATTTTAAAGTATTGGACTAAGTGTTGGGCAGTAAAATTTTAAAATAGCATAAATTCAGGCATGTGACATGGTTACTGCTCACTACACTTAGTCATCTCTACTATATAAGAGAACAAAAATATATGAAATACGTGAAGATTGGCTAAGAAAGCAATGTGAAAGAGTATAAAGTTTCAGGTAAGACAGATATGGAGAACAAAACTACAATTGTGTAAAATATAAATACTATTAAAGGAAAATTCTCACTCAGAGTTAGGATAATAAGGTTTCTTGAGGGTGAGACTCTACCTGTAGGCTTCAGTTTATAAAATTAAAATTATTTTCTAAGAAAATATTCCAAAGTAAAGAATGTCACCCAAGTAATATTCTTCACCAAAATGGTTATCTCAGAATATGTTTCCTAGGTTCATCATCAAAGGCACTCAAATGAACCAAGAGCTGGAGTCCAAGGCTACCAAATTAGATATCAAGTTAGCACTAAAACTTAGAAGTGTCATCCCAATTGTTCGGTTCATTCAGTTATATAAAATGTAAGTATTATGGTGTCAAGGAGGCTTTAAACAAACTTTTAGAAAACTGCTAAAGCCAGTTAAGTGTAGTATATGGTCAGAAACTTTACAAGGAAATCACAAGAAACTGTTGTTTGAAACTGTGAAGGGGGGGTTGGGGATTTAGCTCAGTGGTAGAGCGCTTGCCTAGCAAGTACAAGACCCTGGGTTCGGTCCTCAGCTCTGGAAAAAAAAAAAAGAAACTGTGAATGTGAAGACTAAATTTCAATAGGAAACCCAGGATGTTGCAAAATAAAGGACCGTGAGGTGCTTAACAAGGAAAACTTCAGTCTAAAAGTATACCGAGGCCACAAAAGATGCTATGCATGTTGCAGTTAGCGTAACTCTGGGGACAGGGCTAACCATGGGCATTGGAGGCCATCTGACTCCATCAAAAGCTAAGCGGAAGTGTTAGTTGGGTTCAAACTTTTCTTGCTATATACCTATTGATATTTATTGGAATGGCAATAGTTAACCTACTCCACTATATACTGGATGTAAATAACTTGTATTTTCATTTTAGAGGGGCTCCCAGTTAAGACATTGCCTTGAGTTTTAGAAGAAACTTCTACTTTAGACTTTTGCAGTGTTGAAACTATCAGGACTCTGGAGGGGTACCTTTAAAATATAAATTACATGCATCTTATATTATAAGATAGCCATAATATTTTGAGACCCAGGGGAAGGGGTTACTGTGGCTTGAAGTAGTGTGTGTGTGTCAAATTGACATGGAGTGTTCTTGTGATGGTTAATCTTCCTTATTAATTTAAATGGATTTAGAATCATCTTGGAAACACACTTCTTAGTGTGTTTGTAAGGATATTTCCAGAGATAATTAACTTAAGGGAGATAAGCAACCCTAAATATGGAATGCATATTATCCTATATACTTGGATATTTGACTGAATAACAATGAGCCCTAGAATTCCTGCTCAGATTCCTCATCTGCCCAGAAGTTGTCACAATTAGATGTTCCTATGGCCATGAACTTGGTCATATATTCCCACCATGATGAACTATTGAATCTTTTGTTTGTTTGTTTGTTTGTTTTCATTTTTTTGAGACAGGGTTTCTCTGTGTAACAGCCCTGGCTGTCCTGCAACTCTGAAGACCATGCTGGCTTTGAACTCACAGAGATCTACCTGCCTCTGCTTCCCAAGTGCTGGGATTAAAGGCAAGTGCTACTGGACTATCTAATCTTAAAAACATGAGACAAAATAAATCCTCCTTCCCTAAGTTGCTTTGAGGTATTGGGTCACAGGAATGAGAAAAAATACATAATAAATTAAATACAAAGGTGATTTCAATTCAGACTCTAGTTTGATGCTTTTGCAAAATATGTACTAGACATTGAACTAATAATGATAAATACTTTTGCTAGGAATACTTGAATGCAATATCATTAAAATATTTCTCAGGTGAAACAGTATGCTTTGGAGCTTATTTTTCAGCTTGAAGGATAACCAAAATTTCAAAAATCATCACACTTTAGTCAATTTTACATTTTTATTTTAATGAGTACACACCCATTTGATAATCTTGAAAGCTCTGTACTGTAATCAGGACTTGAGAGCTAATCTAATCTGATATGTACTTTATCTCACTCTACTTTATCTCACTCTAGCTGCAGTAGTATGTTTTTCTTTAAGTTCAATGATCAAATTTAGTATAATATCGTCTCAGAAGAAAATTTAGGTATTGAATATGAGTTATATTATTTATTTAAAACATATAACTGTTATTATTTTATTACACAAATGTCAATATTTTTAGCTGATGCTTCCAACGATGCTACATGCTGTAATTTCTATATTGTAAATATTTTTAATTTGAAAAAAAATCTCCATAGGAGCATTCCATTTCCAATCATTTGTATTTAAATTCTTTCCCTATGTAAAATTTATATAAATTGTTAAAAAAATTGCCTCTAATTTTATATGTTTTAGTTCATCATTATCTTATTTATTATTTAAGTCTGCATATAGCTTTGAATTTAGGGGTGTATTTGAGAACTATGGAGAAATTCATTACATAGAATACTCTATCACTAGTGAATGGCTTAAATTCATGTGATACTAATTTTAACCTTATTCAAAATTTAGTACATAAAATAAGCCAAATGGAATATAGGAGCAGCAAATTCTGAAATATAGCCATTTGCTGTCTGGAGACAACTGCAGAGTAATATTACTAAGAGACAAATAAGACAAATAGAAAATTACATGAGTTTAGAATGTGATAAAACTAATAGAAAAATAATCACTGTAGCTGGGCGTTGGTGGTGCACGCCTTTAATCCCAGCACTCGGGAGGCAGAGCCAGGCGGATCTCTGTGAGTTCAAGTCCAGCCTGGGCTACCAAGTGAGCTCCAGGAAAGGTGCAAAGCTACACAGAGAAACCCTGTCTCGAAAAACCAAAAAAAAAAAAAAACACTGTAGTTATAAATTAATAAAAGGATATTCCAAAATGAGACATAGTTTATCAATTGGTAAATGTGGCATGCTACTGGCACTGTAATTTTTAGTAGGGGACATCAAAAGTGTCCTTCTACAATGTACTGTTTTGGATCATTATATTGGACTTTTTTCTAAATATGGAAATATAACGGTGATTAGAAATGATGGATTTCTAAGATTTGTCAAAAACTTAAAAGGCATGATTCATTGCAGTTTAACTGCCACACATCCTTCTATAGTGTAGGATTTTATCTGAGTTTTACTATGTATCAAACTTCTTTCTAAAAATATTTATTTGCTGTAATTATCATCAAGAATTAGCTTTTGCTCATTAATCATTTGTTTGTTGTCCAAATATTTTAGGAAGTACTGGGACATAGAGTATACTACATTTTCCTTCTATTATATTAATATAAATTGTTGGATTCTATTTTATAGACAATTTTTATTCTTAATTATTATGGCTGAGGAAGGCAAGAGAGTCATTGGGAGTTTGAGATCAGCCTATACTGTATAGAAAGTTACAAGTCAACTTGGTATATATGTGAAAACCTGTCTCAAGAAAAAAATCTCACAAGAATATATTATATTAGGAAATATCTTAATGATGGTATTTATATCATTATGCTCTGTAATAAGAGACAACAATTGTTAAAAATACACTGTACTAAAGTACAAATCTTGATTTACTGTGTATTTTCATTGCATGGAGGAAAAAATTTCACATTCAGATTTCAGCTATTAAGACTATGCCAGTAAAGAAGATATGATACCATAGATTTTGTTTTTAAGTTAATAATCAGTGTTAGTTCATTTGCTATATCTAAGAAAATTATAACATTAAATGGTTATTCTGTCAGGAGTTGTAACTTGGTGGTGGAGCGCCTGCTTAGAATGTACATAGCCCTGAGTTAGAACTTCAGTTTTATGTTCCACAGGATGTTTTGCAGAATCCTTTGCATCTACTCAGCCGATGCCATTAGCAGTACTTCTTCCTTATTCATTAAAATAAAAATTAGTTCTAGAAACTTCCAACATATATGCTATCCAGGCTGAAAACTATTTCTACTGAGAACCAAGGTTCTTGACATCACCCAAAATTAAAAGTAGATTGTAGCATGAATCTTAGAAGGTCTTATTAATAAAATCAAACCCGAGCCAGGTATTGGGGTGAACACTGGAAGGTCAGAGAGACAGAATAAGCCACAGCTATCTCACCTCGCTGAATCCTCAGCTGGTCTTGTTTCCTCAGACTGGATGCCCCGAGCCCTCATCTCAGCTGAACTACTGCTAGAAGCCTGAAAGCTTAACCAGCCACATGTTTCTCCAGGCCAAAGGCTTCTCCAGGCCAAAGGCCTCTCCAGGGCAAAAGCCTCTAGTTTCTGGTCCTCACGCCTTATATATCTTTCTGCTTTCTACCACCACTCCCTGGGATTAAAGGCGTGCTTTCTGGGATTAAAGGCGTGGGTCACCATGCTTGGGTGTATCCTTGAACACATGAATTTCTGCCTCTGGAATGCTAGGATTAAAGGCGTATGCTACCACTGCCTAACCTCTATGTTTAATATTGTGGCTGTCCTGTTCTCTGACCCCAGATAAGTTTATTAGCATACACAATTTTTTGGGGAACACAATACCCCCACAGTAGATAAGAACTTTTGCAGAAAGAACAACTTAAAGATTTTAAAGTTCTCTATTGAATGAAAAGTGTTTGGATATATGATTAATTATGTGAATAGTTCATGTTCATCAATATTTTCTTAAAATTCAACAGATTTTATTAAATAAATTTCATGTGGATGATAGATACTTGGAAAAAGTAGGACATTTTAAAATGACAGCTGTTATAAATAATGTAGTATATACTATGTACCCAGTTATGATTGTATAGTGCAAAGATTTCTCTCTCCTTATAATCCTGTGGTTTAGATTTTATGCTTGGCTTAAGAAGCTATATTTTAATAAATTAATTATTTTTAAATAAAAAGTAAATATATAAATATAAAGTACTTCAAAACAAAAATAATAACTTGTAACCCAGACGAGTTTCAACATATTTAACTCCAAAGACAAAGAAAAATTTTGTGCCAGAAAGGACTTTGTCTTCAATTTATAGAAAATATTTCCTGCATTAGCCTCACATGAGAAATTTCCCTCCTGAAGTAGCTATTTAAATGGACATTTTCTGAAAAGTGAAAAGCAGTAAAATCCTAAAGCCCCTTAGTCCTAACTGTACCATTTGCTCAACCTGTACTGAAACAAAGAATCATAGGCAAGAAGATGGGTAAAGCCAGGTATGGTTGCTCACGCCTTTAATCCCAGCACTCAGGAGGCAGATCTCTGTGAGTTTGAGGCCAGCTTCGTCTACAGAGGTAGTTCCAGGACAGCCAGGGCTGTTGCAGAGAGAAGCCTTGTCTCCAAAACCAAAATAAAAAGGAACCCCCCTAAAGAAAGGTGAGTAAAGTGCTTGATGATGTATCTTTTACTCAAACCAGAAATTAGTGATAAAGGCTTAATTTGGAAGTTTGTAAGCAATGATAACCTTGGGTGAAGTCAATTTGAGTTTAAATAAGGACAGACCTAATCCCCATGGCATATTTTGGACTGACACAAATGAAGACATTCACAGTTAGCCAAGAAATTAATCTAAGTATCATTCAATAGTTAAATTTTCCTTGGTTATCAAGTAAGGTTTAGTTTTTAGGAGGGTCAGGCTACCAAGTTAATCAAATCATTATCTTCAAAGATCAAAGTGTCTATAAAGGGCTAATTGAGAAGAAATAGAGAGAACTGATTTTAAAAATGTGTAATAATGCCCCCACCATGAACAGTCAATATAAATCCGTGTGGAACATGGCTGGTTTATGTTGCATGAGTTAAATAGCATGGAATTTTTGTAGGAAAACCTTGACTCAAATAAACTAAAGTTGTAAATAACCTCCTTGAAGTTTTAAAATCACAGTAAAACATTTCATTTAATTAGTCAAATTATTTGGCTTTAATAAGCAGTTGACAAGAAGAATGAGCATAGAATTTATCATATTGTTACAACCACACATCCTCAAGTCACTGTCATAGTCCACTATCCCTATAAACTCACTTCTATTTATGCCTGTTTTGCTAAGCAAAACATGCTAAAAAGAAGCATATTATTCTTAATGATGAAAACTAAGTCATGTTGTATGTAAATGATCCTCCCTGAGTTAGTCTCTAGTTGGAGTTATATAGGCAAAATTTGAGGGTAATATTTCTTTATAAATGTTCAACAGCCCCACTGTGTCAATATGACTAATTTGAGGCACTAACTTCCAAGTAAGAACATAAAAAGAAAGAGTTTATAGCTGAACTCATGGGCCCAAGTTGTGTTTTGTAAGCTGTGGAGTGATGTGCTTAGTGAAAAATGTCACTCTTTGGATTATGAATGAGCCTAACATGCTTATCACTTTATTCCTGGTCCAAATAAAAGTTTATTATTTTGTATTACCCAGAATTCCCAAGAAGGTATAAGGGTAATTATATTTAATTTTGAAATCATTATATTCATATATTTTTGTGAAAATTGGATTAACACATTACTATTATGGCATAATAGTAAGATTGGAATTATTTAAGACTTAAAAATTACTTTAAATCAATATTTAGTTTGACTCAAATCAAAAAAGTAAACTTTGTACATATACCCCAAGGACCTATCTTTAAAGATATCACCGTACAAATGAATGAGAAAGGCAACTATCCATTCACAACAAAATCTACTCCTTATCACAAATTGGACATTTACAATGCCAATGCAAATGTTAATCTTGTGAATGAAATATTTTTCAAGTGATACATGAGTACCAGACTTACTCCAGAGAGCATAATCATAGCAATTTACATTTAAGTTGCCCTAAAAGGAGGTGGCATGCACCACAAATATATTTTTCAGTTTGCATGAACTTTATGGGTATTTACTTTTTATTTACACTTTTAAATTATATGTAATAACTTGCAGGCTGTTCAATATGGTTGCCACAAGTAATATGTAGCAACTTCTACTTACAATTAATCAAAAATGGATAAAATTTAAATTTGATTTTTCCACTGTGCTAGCATGTCACATGCTTCATAGCCAGAAATAGATCATCATAGAAAGGTCTGTTGTATAATGCTGCCACAAATAGAATGCAATGTTATATGAAACACATATATATCTTGAGAAACTTTAAGAAATTTCCTCACTTTATAGCACTTGACTTTCAGAGGAAAAGCTCTTTTAAACATTGACCAGTTTTGTTTGTCTATGCAACACTTCTATCCTTCATTCTAATGAAAAACAGGATATGTTAAATTAACATTTTTCCACTTCATGCACTTTTGCAATTGGCCTTCGAAATTTCATCGATCAGCTATCCTCCGAACTGATGACAAAGCTGAAGAGTACAAAGAAAAAATAATTTTACACAAGTTTTCTTACTGTGTATCCATTATTGTGATTATCTGCTTAGACCTAACTTTACTGAAAAACTTATTTATGAGGATGGTATATCAGTCAGGGTTCTCCAGAGGAACTGAGCCAAGAAGAGATTAGACATATATAAACATAGACTACATACAAATGTGTGTATTAGATATGGATAATTCAATATATAGATTTAGAAACAGATGTAGATGTGGAGTATATTTTATTTTGGCTCAGTTTCTCTGGAGGACCCTCCCTGATATACCATTTGTACTTCTATGTTTTGTGAAAGAGTTAAGAACTCAGCAGATACGAACAATAATTATGGGAAAATCAGAAAAAAATTATTGGTAATATACTTCATTTTACTCTTCAGCCATGTCATCGATTTGGTATAAGAGACCGAACCCAGGATTTTGTGTATATTAGGCAAGCCCTCTACAATTGAGCTACATCTGCAGCCTGAGTTTATGAGTAATTATCTACTGCAGTTATAAAAGCTGACAACATAAAAACTTAGATGTTTACAAGTTGGAAATTCAGATAGGAGTGGATTTTGCAGTTGTGAGACAATATCTCTTCCTTCCTGAGAGACTTTTTATTTTATTATTAAGGCTTTTGAATGGTTAAGCGAGATTCATTTACTGACTTTATTTTAAGTCAGCATACTTAGAAGATTAGTCATATCTACAAAATCTCTTCATAACAATGCTTAGATTAGTGGTTGATTAAATGACTAGACTTACTAACAGACACCTAAGATTGAGTACATTCACAGATAGTAATACCAGCCCAATTCTTTGAATTGGAACTTAAATCTGAGGATAGCTTCTTTTCAAGAGCAAATGTGTTGAGATTACTCTAAGAGTTTCTACCAGTCAAAATGAGTAGAAATCTAAGATAAGCATTGCTACAATAATAATCTATGGAAGCAGCTCTTTGTGAATATGATTAAATTCTAAGGCTCCATCTTTGTGCAAGCGGATTTAGGAACTGCCCCCAGTTTCCTTCCTGTACCCTCGTCATACTTCCAGAAGTGTTTTGAGTTTTAATTTCTTATCCCTTGTCAAAGCTTGTTGAAAATAACAGTACACTACCATGCTTTGCCCTCTCTTGTCCCAGCTTGATATTTTATTGCCACAATCATTGACTTTTTTTTATGGTGTCCTTCCTTTTCCAACTTTCCTCTAACTTGGTTTTAAGAGCTTAACTGTAGATGTATCTCAAGAATAAAAGTTTTAATACCATTTCTACATGAACATTGTGGATTGAACCCAGTTTTGTACATTTAAAGCTACTCCTGGAGTTATTATTGAGAGATTTTAGACTGAGGGTTCCTTTTATCTTTATGCACGATCATCCCATTAGCTGTTATTTTTATAGATACCTTTATATAATGAGATTAATAATATTAATCTCTATTGAAAAGAGTTTACCTCTTACCTGTTCTCTAGTGCACAATGCCTTTTTCCGGGCTGGACCTAGTGCCCTATGTTGTCAGATTTCTTTGTCAGGATTATTGACTCCCCACCAATGACACGGAGACTTACTATTAACTATGGAAACTCAGCTGATAGCCAAAGCTTGTTTCTAACTAGTTCGTATAACTTAAATTAACCCCTTTCCATCGATTTTCTTTCTGCCTCTTGGCTTTATTACCTATCTTCATAGTACCCATCCTGCTTGCTCTGTGCCTCCTGTGGTCACCCATTCTTCCCAGAATCCTTTCTACTCAGAAATCCTGCCTAGCTGTTTCCCTTACAGCTTTTTATTAAACCAATCAGAGCAACACATCTTCAGAGTATACAAAGAGATTATTTCACAATATTTCCTCCTTTTGTCTAAACTAAAAGGAAAGGTTTTAACTCTAATTGAGTAAAATTATGTAAAATAAGAACAATTATTAGGTATTGTCTAAATAGAAAGGAAAGGTATTAACTTTAACAAATGAAACTATATAAAATAAGAACAATTACCGAGTAAGAATTACATTCAGAATATCCAGTCCATTTGTATTTAGCAGATTTGGAGAAAATACTCTTGTCTATCTTATCTTGATGGATTTAAAGTTTTATAACTAAACAATTTTCTATTATAACTTGTATTACCATCTTAAAACTATCTTTTTAGACCTCAAAACATTTTTTAGATAAATGTTGTAAAGTGTTTATAGAGGATAAGACATACATAATATGTGTAGTGGTTAATGTATTAATGTATGTAAATTTATAAGTGCCTATTCATGTTAACAAAAATCTGACTAAAAGATGTAAGTCTAATCACTTCATTGCTAACTTTGTTAAGCTTAAACACACGAAGAAACGATCATAATGGAAAAAATAATAAAAATTAATTGCACAGAAAAACATGTTTAAGTTTTCATGTCTCTCAACCTTATAAACTTTACTTCTTCTATGTAAGTTTTTTTCTGAATTTGGTAACAAGGAAAACTGTAAAACTATAACCATCTAGTCTTCAATCTCCATCAGAGACCCAAGAAGAATAAAATATTACTTGAGTAAACAGGAAGTATAAACAACTTCTAAAACTATAGAAACTACAGTCCTAGAATATCTGACAGACTTTTCTGTGAAGCAGGAAACTTTTGAAGGAATGCCCTATCCTATCTTGGCTGTAGCTGAAGTTTTTCCAGTCCTGCTGGGCTCCAAGTAAACACACAAAGGCTAATATTATTTGAAACTGGTCAGCCATTAGCTCAGGCCTACCACTGACTAGCTCTTAAACTTAAATTAACCCATAATTCTTACTTATGTTTAGCCATGTGAGTTGGTACCTTTTCTCAGTTCTGCCTTCACATCTTGTCTGGCTGGCGACTCCTGCCTGACTCAGCCTTCCTGTTCCCAGAATTCTCTTCTCTGCTTGTCCCACCTATACTTCCTGCCTGGCTACTGGCCAATCAACACTTTATTTATTAACCAATCAGAGCAACATATTCACAGCATACTGTTGCTGGAGAGCTTCTCTCCAGCTCCCAAGTCCCGCCTGTCTCCAGCTCCCAAGTCCCGCCAGTCCCTGGTTCTCTAACCGAACCCATTCATAAAATAAACACATGGACGCTTACATTATTTAAACTGCTTGGCCATTAGCTCAGGCCTATCATTGTCTAGCTCTTACTCTTATATTTGGCCCATTTCTATTAATCTCTACTTTGCCACATGGCTCGTGGCTTACCGGTACTTTACATCTTTCTTCTCCTCTTGGCGGCTCCAGCCAGTCTCCCCGTTCACCTTCCTGTTTCCTCTCTTCTCTTCTCCGTTAGTCCCGCCTATACTTCCTGTCTGGCTACCGGCCAATCAGTGCTTTATTGATATATAGCGATATCCACAGCAGCATACAGAACGATATCCATGGCACTTGGTGAAGTTTGGCAGTAGCTTTGTTTTGTGTTCTCCTTGTCCAGTGTGGACAGCATAGTATCAGCAGTCTTGTCCAAAGGTACTAAAGTTTGTCAGTTGATTTCTCAGTTATTTACAAATTGAACTCCTGTTCTACACTTTCTAATCTTGGTTCTCATTTATGAATTTTTTTTCTCATTTGAGCTTAGTGATGTCTCTAAAGTTCTTGCTGAGATGTCAACTTACTCTCTCAAGATTAGTGAGACAACAAAATGTTATAAAAGATATAAATTTAAGGTTATATCTCTAATAAAAGAGTTAAATTGTTTTAGATAGGATTCATTATACAAATAACAATGGGGACAAAAACTAAAACCTTAAACCAAGTTACAGAATGTTTAAATATGTTGTAAAGTGTTTATAGAGGATAAGACATACATAATATGTGTAGTGGTTAATGTATTAATGTATGTAAATTTATAAGTGCCTATTCATGTTAACAAAAATCTGACTAAAAGATGTAAGTCTAATCACTTCATTGCTAACTTTGTTAAGCTTAAACACACGAAGAAACGATCATAATGGAAAAAATAATAAAAATTAATTGCACAGAAAAATAAAAAAGCTATTCCTGATCAAGATAATTTTTTGAAAATGATATTTTAATAACTCATATTAGATGTATGCTCTGCTCAGAGTTCAAGAATTTATGTTCTGTACTTCTGTGAACATTCATTTAACATTCTTTTCTGGTTGAAAAACAAAACAAGAGAGAAGCTGAGCATTCTTCAAAATTTTAAACTGAAGCTCAGAGAACATACTACTTTCTTCCAAATAAACTTTATATGCATATACCTCTGAACTAATGTACAGGAATTTTAGAGATTGTCCTTTATGATAAAATTCTATTACATGGGGAATCATACAGTTCCTGGATTCTGTTATAAGCTTTCAAAATTCCAAATAACAATGTCAAATTTACAACTTGGCCTGGCAATTGCTTTATAAGATAAAAGAGGGATGATGAATAAATGCAAGGTTGTAATCATTCACTGAGAAGGTCCTTACTGACATCATAAAACATGAAAGCACAGTTTGAACAGCCTCTATATGCTAGAAGATGCCCATGAGTGATTTGCAGCTCCTACTCATATTGTTGCACTTGATATATAAATGGTATGTTTATTAGTCCTTCAAATAGCCTCCACTGGAAACTATTTTACCTGAGGGAAAGTGAAAGCATTTTCAGGAAAATTCATTTTGGAAACATTTCTCTTTGCATTTGTGGTGTCTACTTAAGAAGTATTAACTTTATCAAGAATATACAGCATGTTAAAGATACAGCAATTAATGCAATGGAGTCTTGCCCTTGAAGATCTTATGGCTATCCAAGTGTAATTTTCAATATTCTGTATCAAATTTATGCTCAATGAGGATTTATATAAGTCATATTACCTAGGAAAATGCTCATAGATATATTCACAATAATATTTTTCTAAATATCTGGGTATTAAATGGCCTAAAAAGCTGACACATAAAATTAATAATCACTTCTTTGTATTAGATTTTAACTTTTCTATACTTCTGAGATTATTCCAAATAAAAATTTATATAAAAATCTTTCAAGCGTTTTACCTATTATTGTGGGTATACTTATGAGTATTTTCCTACGTAAGATTAATTAAATTTGTAGACTAAACAAAAAAAAAAGATTGTCCCATCTAATATGAGAAAACCCCATCCAATTAGTTAGAGGTTTAAATAAAACAAAAATACTAACCCTTCCATAAGAAAGGGAAACTTTTTTCTTACTTGGATGCATTAAACTAAGACCCTGGTGTGTTTCTGACTTCAGATTAATAATGCAACAATACCTTTCACTTTTGTGGGAACCCGGCTTGCTATGTGCAGACATTGGAACTACTCAGTCTCCAGAACTCCATTTTATTTCTATAAAGAAATATTGGTTCTATTTCTCTGAAGAACTGATTAATAAAAAATTATTTTGGTGATAACTTCGTTTCACTTTTTTCATTAATGCTATTCTCTGTGATATGTATGTAGCAGGCTTTCTTTTGGACTATCAACCAGCTCCCAAATAAAGACATGGAGACTTAAGATGAGTTATGAATGCTTGGCCTTATCTTATGCTTGTCCTACTAGCTCTTGTAACTTATTTTTTTTTTGAGAGAGAGAGAGTTTCTCTGTGTAGTTTTAGTGCCTGTCCTGGATCTCACTCTGTAGACCAGGCTGGCCTCGAACTCACAGAGATCTGCCTGGCTCTGCCTTCTGAGTGCTGGGACCAAAGTTGTGCGCCATTGTCGCCTGGCCTTATAACTGAATTTAACCTGTTTCCCTTCATCTATGTTTTGCTCAGTTTTTTTTTTTAACCTTTCTTTCATACTGTATGTCCTACTTTCTCTGCTTCCTCTATATCTGTCCACCTGGTGACTGCCTGCCTGGCTGGCTCCAGGAATCTCCCTCTTTTTCTCCCTAGTTCTCTCCTCTCTTCTTGAGCTTAGATTCCTCCTCCTACTTATGCTCTCTGTCCGCCACCCCACTTATCCCTCTATTGCCTAGCTATTGGCCATTCAGCTTTTTATTAGATCAATCAGGTGCCTTAGGCAGGCAAAGCAACACATCTTTACATCACTAAATAAATGCAGCATAAACAAATGTAACATATCTTTACATAGTTAAGCAAATGTAGTATAAACAAATGCAGCACACCTTTACATAGTTAAAATGATATTCCACAACACTGATACTTTTATATATTTGACTAAGAATAATAGGAAATGATTTTTAACTAAACCGTTGATGTAGGTTGAATTTCACTAGTATTACCTGTAAGTAAATTTGTTGCAACCCTGTGGGTTTGGTCCCAGATTTCGGCACCAAAACGTGCGTTTTGCAACTCTGAAAAGAGGTATCCTGACCACTTGGAAGTCAGGTGATGGTTGGAGCTGTGATGAGACAGCAGCCCTGGAGGGCGAGGTAGTTGCTTAGAACAGCTGACAGCTGGAGGGCGAGGTAACCAGGAAGCAGTGAGCAGTGAGCCACTTAGTACAGCTCTGGAGGCTGGAGGGTAAGATATTCCGGATGCTGCAAGCTGCTTAGGACAGCTCTGACAGCTGATGCCATGAGCTGCTTAGGATGGCTCTGATGGCTAGAGGGTGAGATATCCTGGATATCTTGAGCTGCTTAGGGCAGGAGGTATCCAGGATACCTTGAACTGCTTAGTATAGCTCTGATGGTTGGAGGGTGAGGTATACCGTATAACTCTAGCTGCTTAGGGCAGCTCTGCCTTGGAGGTGAAGTTTTTCTGACTGCTCAGGAAAGTCAAGCCTGGAGTTACCAGGACAGCTCTGTAGGGAAGGGCATCCTGACTGTTGGGGAGAGTCAGGCTATACCTGGTGTGATGGGGGATGGTCTCCCTACAGGATATAGCAATCCTGCTCCTTGCCTGGAGAGCCACTACAGCTGAGCTTTGCCCAGCCCCCACTTAAGGGGACTTCCTAGGAGAGCTCTGCTTCTCCAATCTAAGATGCTGCTTCCTTTGCTTCACTCTGCAAAAAGGGGGAACCCCTGCAGAAATGTAGCAATCTCCTCCAGCTCCAGAGAAAAGTGTTACTTTTTCAGCTTTCAGCTCTCCCTTGCTCTCTCTACTGAGGGATGTCTCAGCAAGGATCTTCTGTTCATCTCCTCCTTGCTCTGTCCACTGAGAGACATCTCAGGAAGGATCTTCTGTTCATCTCTCTCTTGCTCTGTCTACTGAGGGATGTCTCAGCAAGGATCTCCTGTTCAGCTCTTCCTTGCTCTGTTCACTGAGGGATGTCTTAGCAAGGATCTTCTCTACGCCCGTGAATGAAGATCTTCACACCCAAAACTCTTTTGAGAAAGAGATTTATTTGGGAAGGAGGAGTCCAGAAGAATAGCTGCCTCTACCAGGGTGGAGAGAACAGCCCACAAGTGACCAGGCAGGGCAGTTTATATATGATATCTTGGGGGTGGAGTCAACCAGTCGTTGTTTAATAATTTTTCTGCCTAGGGATTGGCCTTTTTTGTGGGCTAGGGACAGAGATGGCACTGATTTCAAAGCCAAACTATATTTCTTTCACTGGCCTTTTTTGGTTTTTTGACACTGCCTCTAAGGCCAGGGCACATTACTTTCAGTGACTCTGATTCTAGGGACCAAGAGTGTTTCTTTGGTACTAGTTTCAGAGTCAGGGTTTGTTTCCTTGGTTCTGGGTTTGAGGATAAATTGTTCATTTCTCTGGCTCAGGTTCCAAACCCAGGCTGTGTTTCTTTCCCTGGTCCTGGGCCCCAGGGCCAGGATGCTACTCTCCTGCTGTGTGATTGGTTGGTTTCACAAGTCAGTTGACTAGGGCCAGAGATGGCTCTGATCTGAGCCAAACTGTGTTTTTTTCACCGGCCTTATCTGAGCCATCTCTCCCTAGTTCTAGGCTCCAGGGTCAGGGTGGGTTTCTTTAGTCAGCCCCTTTTCCCTACATTACCTCTGTATATTTTTTTCTGTTCTAGAAACTTCTCTATGTAATAACATTCTATTTTAGAAACTTCTTTATGTAATAACATTTTATTTTGCTGTTACTATACTTTGATTAATGATATCTATACAAAAATTCATATTTAATATTAAGTTTTAATATAATAACATGGCAAGATATAAGCTTGGGAGATTTCTAAGTCATAGGGATGGTGTGACAATTTATACAATTAGTGTCCTCATAAAATAGCTAAAGACTCAAGCAAATAGCCTTTTGCCTTTACATTTGTTCTTATTAGGATATAACATTTCTCGATCACATAAAATTAAATAATCCACTATCCTTTAGAATCAGGTAGTAACCTTCACCTGACATCCATCCTGCTGAGTATCTGATCTCAGATTTCCAAGTGTCCAGAACTGTGAGAAGTAAATTTCTAATGATTATAAGTGATCAGTCTTAAATGTTTTGTTAGAATACTACAAACAGAGATAGTTGGTGTGTATCTTTAATCTCTGAACTGTGATAATTTCAGAGTATTACCTTGGTTTTGATGTTATTGATGGTTTGGAAAACATATTCTGGAAAACATATTCTAGAACTTTCTGATTTTTTAAAAACTGATAGAGTAGATTATCATGTTATTTCTGTCAGTGAAACCAATTTATGTGATGAATTATATATATTGACTTTTGTAGTTTGAGCTATCTCTGTATTTTTGGAATGCATTCTATTTGGTCATGATGGATATCTGTTTGGTATGTTCTTGGATTTGCTTTGCCAAGTATTTTATTGAGAATTTGTGGTGCATCTACGTTCATCTGGGAGATTGGTGTACAATTTCACTTTTTTCATGGTCCCATAGATTTTAGTAAGCTGTAGTTGTGTTGCCTTTTAGAGTAATTTTTACCTCTTGATTTTTTTTCAATGACCCATCATCATTCAATAGAATGCTGTTTAACCTTCATGAGTATGAGTATTTTCTGCAGTTTTTCTTACTATTAATTTCCAGTTTTATTCCACTGTGGTCAGGAAGAATTTTGTGGAGTTATTTTAATTTCCCTGTATTTATTGAAACTTTCTTTGTGTCTAAATATGTGATCTGTATCAGAATAAATTCTGTTGACTGCTGAGAAGAACACATATTCTGTAGTATTCTGTGAAATTCTCTGTAACAGCCTGTTAAATTCAATGGTTTTATGATATCATTGAATTTGTGTTTCCTTGTTTATTTTCTATATTCATATTAAAGTCACAGAGTACTTAGTATTATTTTTGAAATGCTGAATGTCATGTCAGTATGTAATATGTTCTCCTTTTTAATTATTTAACAAGAGATTTTTGTTTGTTTTTGACTAACAAACCAAATATTAGGTTTCATGGCAACATTTTCATATATAATTTATGATTTTTATCACCTATATGCACACATCTCATTGTACCCTTTCATCTACAACAGTTCTCTTTCATATAATGCCTTTCCTCTTGTTTGTAACCTCTTTTTCCACCTTACATGGTTCCTCTTACTAGTTTCATGATGTAAATCCATACTCACATCCTCATATCCACACAAATCCACAGAAAGATGAAAATCTGAGATCAACAAATGAGAGACCACTTCAGTATTTGTCTTTGTGAGCTTTCTGTGATGATTGTATTTCTTGGCTATTGTGAATAGAACATCAACAAACAAGAATGTTCAAGTATCTAGGTGGTACAATATAAAGGCCTTTGTATATATGCCTAAGAGTGCTATAGATGAATCATACGGTAGCTGTATTTTTAATTTTTGGAGAAACATCCCTACTCATTTTCATGGGAGCTACACAAGTTTATACTCCCACCAAGATAGAGCAAGTATCCTTTTGACATATCTTCTTCTCCTTCTCCTTCTTTCTCCTCCTTCTGCTTCTTTTCCTCCTTCCCCGCTCCTTGTGGTGATATTGGGTTCCCCAAAATATTGTGCACCCTAAAAAACTTATCTGGGGTCAGAGAACAGAACAGCCACTAGATACAGAGGCCAGAAAATGGTGGCACACACATACCTTTAATCCTAGCACTCCAAAGGCAGAGGTCAGTCTGGATTTCTGTGAGTTCAAGGCCACACTGGAAACAGCCAGGCATAGTGACTCACGCCTTTAAAACCCAGGAATTGATGGCAGAAAGCAGAAAGGTATTTAAGGTGTGAGGACCAGGAACTAGAGGCTGATTTAGCTCTTAGGCTTTGGAGCAGCACAGTTCAGCTGAGAGGCATCCAGTCTGAGGAAACAGGATCAGCTGAGGAACTGGCAAGGTGAGGCTGTGGCTTGTTCTGCTTCTCTGATCTTCCAGCATTCACCCTAATACCTGGCCCTGGGCTTGATTTTATTAATAAGTCTTTTTAAGATTCATGCTACATCTGGCACCCAACGTTCGTGGTACAAATTCACAAAAAAGCTACTTGCCTGTGGTATTGCGGACCCCAGCTCAGGCATGAGCTACACTCAGCTGGTTGTGGTGGCACACTGGTTGGATTTACTGAAGGAGGCAAAGACAGGAGGATCCCGACTTTGAGGCCGGCCTAGAAGGCTTGGAAGAAGCTTTGACCCAGGCTGAACCACAAACAGTGGTGGGACCATGGTGGTAGCAGCTGCTGTTCCGAGTTGCTGGCTGCTTCTCATTGTGTTGTTGACTGCGGTGATACTGCTACCTGGGACAAAGGGTTTACTGCTGCTTGCTCAGAGAACTATTGCCAGGACTATCGTGTTACAAGAAAGCACTGACAAAGGTCAGTTTGGAAAAGTTTGGCAAGACAAATGGTGGGGAGAAATTGCTTTGAAGATTTTCTCTTCTAGGGAAGAACATCCATGGTTCCAAGAGACAGACATTTATCAGACTGTGATTTCTCCAAACCACAGAGGAGGCAGAAAGAAAAAAAATCTAAAGGGAACCATGATCACACCTAACAGCGACTTTGAAATCTTTAAAAAGATGACAGGAGCCCACAATGACGATTCCACATGGACTATGATAAAGCCATTAAGCTGATTAACACCACCAAAAGATCAACTTTGGACTACAAACTACTTAGAACAATTTTGAGATGGCTAGCTGAGATGATCCAGCCTGACAGACTACTTGAACAAGTACTTGAAACAAGCCCTGCACTTTCTCATTATGCAGCAACTGGACAAATGATATAGGACTTGACAATTTACCCCAACATTTTCTTTTGAAGATTCCCTAAAGATGCCTTCACCCCCAGAAAGCAGGAAGTAATTTTAAGAAAACGACGCCCACATTCCCAAGATGTGGGATGGGAGGTTTTGGTTGTTTAATAAGTTATGGATATTGTCATTGTTTATGATGGTTGGTTACAGGTTGTTAATTGTTAATGGTCAGGAATAGAGCTGAACAAGGAGATTAGAATCAGAGTTTTTGTTTTAAAAAAAAAAGAGAATATAGATTTGAGGTAGATCACTGAATCTACTCTGAGAAAAAAGATAAAGAAATAATAGGATAAATGGGTAGATCATTGAATCTACTCTAAAAAGAAAAAGGGGAAGATTTAAAAATGACAAAAGGTAGACTACTGAATCTATTATGAAAAGAAAAAAGAGAGAATATGGATATGATAAGATAAAAAGGGAGATTATTGAATCCACTTTTAAAAAGGAACTATTTGTTTTAAATAGGATAAGTAATGAAATTTTTTGTCTGAGTTTATCAAATATTACTGGACTGGACATTCTTAATATATATAATGAAGTTTTTTGTCTGAATCTGTCAAATGTTAGTGGACTAGACATCGTTAATGTAATTCTTGACTGTATATATATCATATATACTTATTGGATATAGTTTTTCTTGTATTAGTTATAAGCTTTTTTTAATATTGTACACCCTAATAAACTTATCTGGGGTCAGAGAACAGAACAGCCACTAGATACAGAGGCCAGAAAATGGTGGCACACACACACCTTTAATTCTAGCATTCCAGAGGCAGAGATCCACCTGGATCTCTGTGAGTTCAAAGCCACACTGGAAACAGCCAGGAATGGTGACTCACACCTTTAATCCCAAAAAGTGATGGCAGAAAGCAGAAAGGTATTTAAGGTGTGAGGACCAGGAACTAGAGTTGGTTAAGCTTTTAGGCTATTGATCAGCACAGTTCAGCTGAGAGGCATTCAGTCTGAGGAAACAGGATCAGCTGAAGAATTGGCAAGGCAAGGTAGCTGTGGCTTGTTCTGCTTCTCTGATCTTCCAGCATTCACCCCAATAACTGGTCCTGTGTTTGTTTTTATCAATAGGAACATTTAAGATTCGTGCTACACCTCTTCCTTCTTTTCTTCTTCTTTGGTAGGTCATAATCATTCTGAATTGGGTGAAATGAAATCTAGAAAGTGTCTTTATTTGATTTAAATCTACTGGCTAAGGATGAGGAATAATTTTCAAAATATTAAATATTTATTAGCCATGTGCATTTCTTCTTTTGAGATAATCCAGCTTGTTAACTAAATTATGGAGTAGTTGTTTTGTTGATGTTTATGTTTTGTACTACATATATATATATAATGGGAAGGGGGAAGTATCAGTGTGAATGAGAGTATATACAATCAAACTTTCTATAGGCAGTGCTTTCTCCTGTCCAGGTTCTGAAGAAATGTAGAAGATCCACCCAGCTAAGTATCTTTCTATCCTGGAAGTTTATTGTGTTAAATTCCACAGTGATCCCATAAAACTAACTACTAGCAACTGTGGGATAGCAGGTGCTATTTTTCTCTGGTTGAATGTCTCACCTTCAACTTCCCTGCCCACATTCTGCTGTACATCATCACACTTATCCTACCTGATCTCTTTATTTGCTTTGAAGTAGCCTAGATTTCCCCTCTCTGAAACTCTCAGTACTACTCCTTTAAGCGTATCACTCGGAAAGATTACTAAAATTGATCAGTTGCATGATAGTATCGGCTATGTCCACACAGTGGCTTCAGTAGCAACAGTAATGCTAGGCTGACTGCTGGAATACATTGCTGGCTGGTTAGAGGTCACAGTCTGCCATAGCTTTCTCTAAGCTCTGGAGTATGGAAACTCCCTCCCTCCCCAGCAAAGCTTCCTGCTCTCTACCTAACCTTATCTGGAGGATGTCCTTGGGCCTGGAGGACTGACCTTATCTGATAGCTTTCTCTAAACCAGATGCCTGACTTATCTTTAGCTTGACCCTTGGCACAGATCCCTGCTAAGAAGATTTGTGCTAGGAGCTCTGCTATAGGACCCTACTGTCACATACAAAGCACATAGGAGCATGTCACTAAATGCAAATTAGGGTTTGTCCCCAAGCTACCCAATCCTATGTATTTCTTATATTCTGTCATAAAGTTGAGCTGATTCGCCAAAGTCTATCGCCCAGAGGCCTCCCTCCATTTGTGCTCATGGGCTGCATACAGAGCTTTCATTTCATCCCCTTTGCCTCTTTTCCCTCTCAGGCTGATGGCCGACAGGCTGAGAGGTAAAGGGGACCCCCACAGCTGACAAATATCTTCATAGGAGACTTTCTGTGGCATGTATATCTAACACTTATTAGTCAGTCAGGAAGCTGGCAAGAATAGCGTGACACAGTGACATAGTAACTCTGGGTCTCAACCTTTCTCCCTCTTTCTCTCTCTCTGCAGCTCTAATTAATTCTCTCATTCTTTCTTGGGTCTCAAAGTCCAGCTGGCCTCCAACTTGTTATATTAAAGATGATGACCTTGAACTTCTGATCCTTCTGCCTCCCTTCTCAAGTACAAATGCGGGAATTACACTCATGTTACCATAATTTTTTTATGCATTTTTGCAGAAAAATTCAGAATTTCCTAAAGTCTTCAGAAGTACTCTACAAACTCACTCACTCATGTAGCTGATCCTTCTTTTAAGGATATTTATCCACTCTGTCAGATGCAGCTATTAATCCACTCTCTTATATGCAAAATTTGCTACATAATATTTTTTAAATAATGCACTGAAAAATATTAGCTTCCCTCCAGTAGTAGTCAAATCCCATAAAATAGGACTCTTCTTAATTTCCTTTACTTAACATAAAAATGGTTTAATCTTACAAGCATTCCAGATAAATCATTAAAATAAACTCTAAAGATCAGGGTCATCCAGTAGCAGATAGGAAGTAAATTCCTTCTAAAGTTTTAACATTTAGACACACATAATATTAATGTTTTTTCTGTTTTGAACTTGTACTTCTGTGAAATAAAAATTAATTCTTAAAATTACATGGAAATCATTTGACAACTTTAAAAACATAAACTAAAGAACATTTAGAAGTGGAAGTGAACTAATGACCTATAATGAAGACAAAAGAATCATGACTCTAATCATACTCTGATCATAATTAATAGTTACTTAAATAATATTCCCCATTCAAAGAAATGAAACCTTTTAGAATGCTTTCCTCATTTAACTATCTTTGATTCAAATAAAACACTCAGTTTATGATGATTGTCACTGTTTAAAATTGATTACATTTGTTCCTCTTTCCAATGTGTCAGCAAAGATTTCAAACATGATTGAAATTATTAGAAATAGTAAATTTTATCCTACATTTCCCTGTAAAAACCACTTTTACAAAAGTTACACACATTTGTGCTTATCATGACCATTGAATATCCAAGATTGTTCCCTTGTCATATTTCCTTACTAATTCACCCCAAGTGAAATTTTTTTATTTTTATTTTTCGAGACAGGGTTTCTCTGGGTAGTTTTGGTGCCTTTCCTGGATCTCGCTCTGTAGACCAGGCTGGCCTCGAACTCACGAGATCCACCTGGCTCTGTCTCCCTAGTGCTGGGATCAAAGGCATGTGCCACCACCGCCTTGCCACACCAAGTGAATTTTATACTCATGTATAAAGTTGGCAACATCCACAAAAAACAGATTTTACTATAAACTTGAACTCCGACTTTAAAGCATTTTCCAAGATGTTTTAACTATCCCAATTTCCATGATCAACATCAAAATACTTTAAAAGATATTTTAACCTAAACCAATGTATAAATTAGAAAACTGAGGGTTTTTTCAATTATTCCAGAAAATTCAGAGGAGGACTAGTTACCATAATAAGGGAGCATTACATTTTGGGAAGTATTGAGCCAGAAAGTGAGTTGATCACGATCTGTAAGCACGATTTATGGTTCTATGCTATTTCTCCAGCATCTACATTACTACTTTTTATTTAAAAAAAGGGTGAATCAATTAATAAACAGGTGAATTAGCAGTTGGGTGGATAGATAGCTAAGTAGATGAATTAATTATATAATTAACAAATTAATAAAATAGCCGTAGATCAACAGTTGAAACTGTTCACAAGCTTCACTTGATGAGGTCAAAATTGCTGTGCCCCAAGAAAAATTCTTTCTGTACTCTATTAAATGGCCTTTTAAGATCTGAACTTGACATTATCATCAAATCAGTAGATACATTTCAAGAAATAATACATGATTTTGACCTTTTTTATTGTAGGCACCAAGCCATCAGTCTGCTTGATTAACTTGTCAGCTTTTTTCTCTTCAGACAGTGAGCCACGCTCTATGCACTGCAAGCTTTTAAAATGGATAAAAAAAATACGTGATAAGGTCAGGATGTATCCATAGGAAAAGCAAATCAAGATCCTTTATTTTATTTTTTATAAGAGAAAATGTCTGAAAATTGATTAGTAGC
The DNA here is from genome assembly GCA_902168325.1 of Peromyscus nudipes. Lineage (NCBI taxonomy): Eukaryota > Metazoa > Chordata > Mammalia > Rodentia > Cricetidae > Peromyscus > Peromyscus nudipes. The sequence goes on from CABHPH010127656.1 coordinate 36,130, forward strand.
TGTCTCTTGACACTGCTCTAAAAATTATAAGATCTCAGTTTATTTCTTTAATGTAGTGACACTTGACCTTTATATATCAAAATGATAGTAGAAAACAAAAAATATTATTTTTCCCAGAGTATGATATAAGATTATTTAATATTCCATGACCATTTTCAGTTTTCAAAGAAGATAAATAATCAGCAAGTAGGTAAAATGATTATTATAACATCTTATAAGTTATTTAATTAAGATATAATTATATCATCCCCTCTCCTCATTCAAACACTTACTCATGCCCCCCACATGTTCATGGCCTTTTTATTTATTATTTTTACATATAATTATGTTATTATACATGCAAAATATATGAATATAACCTGTTGAGTCCATTTAGTATTTCTTGTACATATTTAGAGGGCTCACCCCTAGAGAAGAGTAGTTCTCTCTCTTTCAGATATCATTAGTTGTCTGTAACTCTTCATCTGGTGATGAAATCCCATGATCTTTTCTCAATCAAGATGGACATGTCACCTGATACTGTCATTTTCAGGTCTTCCTTAAGCATCCATACTGTTGAGATATCCTATGTGTAGCTTTCCCATCATGTCTAGAATACACAGTCTCCTAGGAGTCTTCTGGTTCTCTGGCTCTTACAATACCTAAACCCTCAGTGATATTCCTTGAGCTTCCAGTGTAGGGGTTGCGTTGTAGACATATCAGCTGAGGCTGGGCACCACATTGTCAGTTGTTTGCATTTTTATAAGTTGTGGACATCTTTAATATTCTCAATATACTGCAAAGGGAAGCTTCTTTGGTGAGGTATAAGAGCTACACTTAATTGTGGGCGTAAGGATTCGCATTTAGATTACAGTTAAGAATTATACTGGTTTGGGACAGTGATAGTATTTCTTTCATTCTCCTCTAAGAGCTATGACCTCACTATCCATGGGTGATTGGCTGAGTTTCCAGTACCAGACATTTTCTCTCCTGTTGAAGAGTCCAATTAGATAGCTATTAGTTATTTTAGGGATATCTTGTCTTGATAGTCACTGCTGTGATTCAGGTGTCCCAGATGGGTAGGATCATTGATTTCTCTCATCCTTTGGAAGTTTGCATATCACCTACTGATACTACGAGCTTTCGGGTAAAATAAAACTTTAATTCTCCAAGTCCATTGTACAAAGTGTGTGGTGTCTTCATAAATAGGGACTTAACTTTGCCTTCCAGGAAGAAACCAAAAACAACAGCAATCTCATATAGTTTGGGGGTAATCTCAGACTCCTTTGACCAACAACTCAAAAGAACATTTCTCATGCCTGGTATTGAAGTTTTGTAACCCAGTCTATGGCTCTTGGAGAAGGTATTGTCATTCTAAGTTGCAAAAACTTATTTATAATGGTGTAAGTTTAATTCACTATAAAATAATTTTATTCCCATGGCTTTTTCAAGCATCATTAATGCTACTTATATCCCCTACCTCCCTCTCTATATTGATCCCTCCCATTAAAACCCCTTCCAAGTTTTTTCTTCCCCACTTCACATCAATTGCATCTTGCTATTTCCCTTTCTAGCTGCACTCCATTTTGGAAATTGCATTTTTCTTTACAGATGAATAATATTCCATTATGTCTATGTATCACAGTTTCCATATATAATGGACATTTAGGTTGTTTCCATTTCCTTGCTATATTTTGAGTAGAACATCAATGAATTTTGCCGAGCAAATGTTTGAGCAATTGTGGAGTATGATATCAAATCCTTTAAGCATATAACAAGGAAGGGTATATCTGGGTCACATAGGAAATTTCCAGAGTGTCTGGTAGTTTAGAGCCCCATCAATGAGGGCTCCTCTTTCCCCACATCCTTACCAGTACTCATTGCCTTGTTGATCTAGGACATTTTGAATTGGGTGAGATGAAATCTCAACATGTTTTGATTTGGAGTACCCTAATTGCCAAGATGATAAGCATTCTTTGAGAAATTACTTATTATTTTATTGAGAACACTCTGTTCATATCCGTATCCCAATTCTTACTGGGTTGTTTGTTTTCTTGACCCTTTGGTTTGTGAGTTATTTATATATTATGAATATTAATTGTCTGCCAGACCTACAGCTGGAAAAGATTCTACCATTCTTTGAGTTTCTTTTTCACCTAATTGATTGTTTCCTTAGCTATAGGGAAGCTTTTTGATTTTACAGGGGTCCCATTACCAATTAATTCATTTGTGTGTTAATGCCTGGGCAAATGGAGCCATAGTCAGAAAGTCCTTTCCTACACCTATATTTTGTAGGTTACTGAACTATTGTCTTCAAGCAGTTTTAAAATTTCAGGTTTTAATTTGAGATCCTTGATCATTTTGGAGTTGATTTGTACATAGGATGATAGATATGGGTCTACTATCATTCTTTTACCTTTGGACATTTATTTTTCCCAGGACCATTTGTTAGAGATGCTATTTTCCCTTCAGTGTATGTTATTGACATCTTTATCAAATATTAGATGGCTGAAGGTATGTATACTCATGTTGATGTCTTCTCTTTTGTTTCATTGGCCTGCGTGTCTGGTTTAGTGCCAATATTGTACTGTTTTTATTACTTCAGCTCAGTAACATGTCTTGAAATCTGGAGCATTAATCCTTCCACCATTGTTCTTTTTATCAACAAGATTTTGGTTATCTAGGGATTTTATGGTTTCATATAAATTTTTTTTATTTTTTTAATTTAATTTAATTTTATTTTATTTTACAATATAATTCAACTTTACATATCAGCCATAGATTCCCCCGTTCTCCCCCCTCCCGCCCCCCATTTCCATCTCCTCCAGGGCAAAGACTCCCCCGAGGACTGAGATCAACCTGGTGGAATCAGCCTAGGCAGGTCTAGTCCCCTCCTCCCAGGCTGAGCCAAGGGTCTCTGCTAAGCCCCAGGTTTCAAACAGCCAATTCATGCACTGAGCACAGGACCCGGTCCAACTGCCTGGATGCCTCCCAAACAGATCAAGCCAATCAACTGTCTCACCCATTCAGAGGGCCTGATCCAGTTGGGGGCCCCTCAGCCATTGGTTCACAGTTCATGTGTTTCCATTCGTTTGGCCACTTGTCCCTGTATTCCATCCATCCCTGGTCCCAACAACTCTTGCTCACATAAACCCTCCTCCTTCTCGCCAATTGGACTCCCGGAGCTCTACCCGGGGCCTGACCGTGGATATCTGCATCTAGTTCCCTCAGTCACTGGATGGGGTTTCTAGCACGACAATTAGGGTGTTTGGCCATCCTATCACCCAGGGTAGGTCAGATTGGGCTATTCTCGACTATTGCCAGCAGTCTATTGTGGGGGCATCTTTGTGAATTTCTGTGGGCCTCTCCAGCACTTTGTTTCTTCCTATTCTCATGTGGTCTTCATTTACCATGAACATTCCTTGTGTTCCCTCTCTGTTCTTGATCCAGTTAGGATCTCCTGCTCCCCCAAGTTCTCTTTCCCTTGCCACTCGCCCCTCATTACCCCCACTCACGTCCAGACTGTTCATGTAGTTCTTATCCATTTCTCCGTCATTGGGCGATCCCTGTGTCTTTCTTGGGTCCTGTTTTCCAGGTAGCCTCCCTGGTGTTGTGAGTGGCCGTCCAGTCATCCTTGTTCCACAACTAGTATTCTCCTATGAGTGGGTACATACCATGTTTGTCTTTCTGAGTCTGGGTTACCTCACTCAGGAGGATTTTTTCTAGATCCCTCCATTTGCCTGCAAACCTCATGATGTCATTGTTTTTCTCTGCTGAGTAGTATTCCATTGTATATATGTACCACAGTTTATTTATCCATTCTTCGGTTGAAGGGCATCTAGGTTGTTTCCAGGTTCTGGCTATTACAAATAATGCTGATATGAACATAGCTGAGCAAGTGCCCTTGTGGTATGATTGAGCATTCCTTGGGTATATGCCCAAGAGTGGTATAGCTGGATCTTGGGGGAGATTGATTCCCAATTTTCTAAGAATGCACCATATTGATATCCACAGTGGCTGTACCAGCTTGCATTCCCACCAGCAGTGGAGGAGAGTTCCCCTAGCTCCACATCCTCTCCAGCACAAGGTGTCCTCAGTGTTTTTGATCTTAGCCAATCTGACTGGCGTAAGGTGGTATCTCAGAGTTGTTTTGATTTGCATTTCCCTAATGATTAGGGATGTTGAGCAATTCCTTAAATGTCTTTCAGCCATTTGTGTTTCCTCTGCTGAGAATTCTCTGTTTAGTTCTATAGCCCATTTCTTAATTGGACTGTAGGGAATTTTGATGTTTAATTTCTTGAGTTCCCTATATATTCTGGATATCAGTCCTCTGTCAGATGTGGGGTTGGTGAAGATCTTTTCCCATTCTGTGGGCTGTCGCTTTGCCTTGTTGACCGTATCCTTTGCTCTATAAAAGCTTTTCAGTTTCAAGAGGTCCCATTGATTGATTGTTTGTCTCAGTGTCTGAGCTACTGGTGTTATACCTAGGAAGCGATCTCCTATGCCAATGCGTTCAAGACTACTTCCTACTTTCTCTTCTAGCAGGTTCAGAGTAGCTAGATTTATGTTGAGGTCTTTGATCCACTTGGACTTAAGTTTTGTGCATGGTGATAGATATGGATCTATTTGCAGCCTTCTGCACGTTGATATCCAGTTATGCCAGCACCATTTGTTGAAGATGCTTTCTTTTTTCCATTGTGCGCTTTTGGCTTCTTTGTCAAAAATTATATGACCATAGGTGTGCAGATTAATGTCAGGGTCTTCAATTCGATTTCATTGGTCCACAGGTCGGTTTTTATGCCAGTACCAAGCTGTTTTGATTACTGTAGCTCTATAGTAGAGCTTGAAGTCAGGGATCGTGATGCCTCCAGAGGTTGTTTTATTGTACAGGATTCTTTTGGCTATCCTGGGTTTTTTGTTTTTCCATATGAAGTTGAGTATTATTCTTTCCAGGTCTGTGAAGAATTGTGTTGGTATTTTGATGGGGATTGCATTGAATCTGTAGATAGCTTTTGGTAAAATTGCCATTTTTACTATGTTAGTCCTGCCTATCCATGAGCATGGGAGATCTTTACATTTTCTGACATCTTCTTCAATTTCTTTTTTCAGGGACTTGAAGTTCTTGTCATATAGGTCCTTCACTTGCTTGGTTAGCGTTACCCCAAGGTATTTTATGTCATTTGTGGCTATTGTAAAGGGTGATGTATCTCTGATTTCCTTCTCAGCCTGTTTGTCAGTTGTATATAGGAGGGCTACTGATTTTTTTGAGTTGATCTTGTATCCTGCT